>VMDO01031320.1:0-20232 GCA_007922755.1 Pedetes capensis
ATTGTAAAGAAAGAAGTCTTGTAAGTTACAAAAGCAACAGTAATATGCCACTATACCCCAACTAGAATAATTAAAATGAAAACAAACAGACAAAAAGCCCTGAGAATACAAGGGTTGATTCAAATTCTGAGCAAGAATGCTCACTCATTGCTAGTAGAAAGACAAAATGGTACAGTTATTTTGGAAGACAGTTTGGTGGTTTCTTACAAAGTTAAACATAGTCTAAGCATACACATCAATAATTGCACTTCTTAGTACTTAAGCAACTGATTTGAAAACTTATGTCTATATGAGAATCTGCACATAAGTTCTTATAGAGCTTTGTTCATAATTGCCAGAAACTGGAAGAAACAATGATGTTTTTTAGTAGGTGAATGTATAAGCAAATTACAGTGCACATATTTAACACAATATTCTTCAGGAATTAAAGAGAAATAAGAAATGAGTTATCAAGCCACAAAAAAAACATAGATGATGGATGACCTCTTTTTTTTTTTTTCTGTACTTAGGGACTGAACACAGGACCTCACACATACTTTGCCAGTGCTTTACCACTGGGGTTGCACCTACAGGTAATTTTTTATTTTATATTTTGAGTCAGAGTATGCTAATTTATGCAGGCTGTCTCTGGCCATGAACTTGCAATCCTCCTGCCTCTGCCTCCTGAGTGGCTGGAATTACAGGTGTGCACCACCATCCCAGTTCATGGATGATTCTTAAGTGCAAATTGTAAAGTGAGAGAAATCAGATTTATAAGTGTACATATTATATGATTCAAATCATATGACATTCTGAAACAAGCAAAACAATGTTGACAATAAAAAGAGGAATGGTTGCCAGAATTATGGAAGGAGGATAAGGACTGAATAGGCAAAGCACAGTAGATATTTTAGGGTGACAAAACTATTCTATATGATACTGTAAGGCACAAGCTGGGTTTTAGCTCTCTGCTTCTCTGCACTCTCTGAGGCCCTGTATTAGAAACTCAGCACAGCAAAAATAGGAGAAAGACACGACAATCCACTCCCGAAGCAATTCTGAAACAATCATCCACTGAAACCCCTATGAATAGCAGAGAAGCACTGACATAGTGCCAGGGGTGGCACAGTGTTGAGGAGTGTTTCCTTCTGTTGTACAGAGGGTCACTATGAGTCACACCTGACCTGATGGTACCTAACAACAATAACAACTGTAGAACTTTAATGTACAAGATAAAAATAAAAATTAGTTGGGATAACAAGGAATACAAAGATGGAATGAAGACAAAACAATTTAACCATATTAAAGATGTGTGAAACAATCCAATGGAAGAAAGTAGAGGGAAGAGTTTATGAATTAAGTGAATTTGGAAATGAGTAGAGTAATATTAAAGACAAATTAACTTGCACATAAGCACTGTACTTTGGTTGATATTTGATTCCAACAAGGGTACAGGTTAACAATTCTAAGTAAATGAAGGGTAGAGGTTCAGAACCCACTTTCTCACTGTTGAAATAGAAGGTCACCGACAAGCAAGAGAGGCAGGAATGATTCATGTGGTAATGGATGGAAGCTGGCAACATCAGTAAGAACCATGTTAGCTTGATAGTGATATCCATGGCTGCATTTAGAAATATTTATAGATGAGCCAGGCATAGTGGTGCATGCCTATAATCCCAGCAACTTCAGAGGCAGAGGCTGGAGGATCATAAATTCGAGACCAGAGGCAGTCTACATAACTTAGTGAGACCCTGTCTCAAAAAGTAAAAAAAAAAAATGGGCTGGGGGTGCAGCTCAGTGGTCCAGCACTTGCAAAGCATGCAAGTGTGAGGCCCTGAGTTCAACCCCCAGTACTGAAAAAAAAAAAGAAAGAAAGAAAAAGAAAGAAATACTTATAGATATTGACATATACATGGTTTAGTACACATGCATGTATTTCCTTGTTCTGTCAGCTGAGACACTAGAAACAGAACCCCTCTATAGAAATGAGCATATCTGGCATCCAGATCTTGACTTCTAACACTATTCTCCAACCATAGAACCAGGTTCCATAGAGAAAGGGCTGACTCTATGACAGAGGTTGAAATATGCAAGATAAGCCTGAAACATTTTGTAGCACCAAAAAGTAAGAACATGTTCAAAAAGAAAGAGAGAAGGGAGGAAGGGAAGAAAAAAGAAAGGAAGGGAGAAAAGAAGGAAGGGAAGGAAGATAGAAGGAAAGAAGGAATGAAAGAGTTACAATCTCTTAAAGTACTTGACAAAGAATTTTAGGGTAGGCAGGACTAATATCTCAGTACTTCAAATAGAGAAACTGACATCTTGTTATTGGCTTAAAAAGGCTTGGGCTTCTGATCCATAGGCTAAGATGTTGGGAGAGAATTTTTATGTCCTTAATTCTTCAGGCAAAAACATTTACTTACTAATTTCCTTAACTTCCATAATAACATTTGGAGGAGTGTTATTTCCTTCATGCATTATTTAATCACAAAATTATACTAGATTTTCATTAATGGTAAAGGTAACCTATGAGAAAGGATAAACTTCAAAATACTAGTAGAAGAAAGATATGTCATATGGAGAACAGGAAAAAATAAGCAGGAAAATTAAAACAGCAATATAGGTTCACAAAATTATATCCAAATGCAATATGTGGCAATGACTACGTTGTTGTTAGGTGCCATGGAGTTGTGTCTGCCTCATAGCAATCCCCATAGGGTTTTCAATGGCTTATTGTTTTAGGATTGCCTCTGGAAAGGATTGCCACATCGTTCTCCCATTTTTGTGGTGCTGGGAATTGAACCCGGGACCTCAGAGACTGCAGAGTGGTGCTCTACATACTGAGCTAAATCCCAGTCCAGACAATAACTATAGATGAGTAAAAATTTCCAAATAGTAGACAACACATTATGTTTTATTTAAATCTGCATAAGCAGTATATACATGTAACACACAATGGTACAAGAGTTTAAAAGAAAAAAAGTAGCAACCAACCACAGATTAAGACAGGGATGGTAATATGAATATCAACAACAACAATAAAAATAAATGTCCTTCAATTTTTTACTATCCTCTGCAATTTCTTTCTTTAATGTTTTGAAATTTTCCTTGTAGAGATCTGAAAGGTCTTTGGTAGATTGATTCCAAGGTATTTAATTTTCTGGTGGGCTATCATGAAAGGTATTGTATCTGTAACTTCCTTCTCTTCCTGGTTACATTTGGTGTAAAGGAAAGCTATTGATTTTTGTGTGCTGATTTTATATCCTGCCATTTTGTGGAAGGAGTTGTTTAGATCTAAAAGTTATCTGGATGAGGTTTTGGGGTCTTTTAGGTATAGTATTATGTCATCTGCAAATAAAGATAATTTGACCTCTTCATTGCCAATCTGTATCCCTTTGATTTCTTTCTCTTGTCAGATTGCCCTGGTGAGGACTTCAATTACTATGTTAAATAGAATAAGAGAGCGTGGACATCCTTATCTTGTTCCAGATCTCAGAGGAAATGATTTCAATTTTTCTCCATTTAATATAAGGTTGGCTGTAGGTCTGCCATAGATGACTTTTATGATGTTAAGATATTTGCCTGTTATTCCTATCTTCTCCAGGATTTTTATCATGAAATGGTGTTGCACTTTGTCTAAGGCCCTTTCAGCATCAATTGAGATGGTCATGTGGTTTTTGTTTGCCAGTTTCTTGATATGTTAGATTACATTAATTGATTTCCATATGTTGAACCAGCCTTGCATCTGTGCAATAAATCTCACTTGGTCGTGGTGAATAATCTTTTTAATATGTTCCTGGATTTGTTTTGCCAGGATTTTGTTAAGGATTTTTTCATCCATATTCATAAGGGAAATGGGTCTATAATTCTCTAGCTTAGACAAATCTTCTCCTGGTTCAGGTATCAGGGTTACGGTAGGTTTGTAGAATGTGTTTAGGAATGTTCCCTTCTTTTCTACTTTTTGGAATAATTTGAGGAAGACAAGTATTATATCTTTGAAAGTTTGGTAAAATTCTGCTATGAACCCATCAGCACCTGGACTCTTCTTTGTTGGGAGACTTTTTATTAACTTTTCTATTTTAGTATATGTAATGGCCTTGTTTAGGTCACTTATGTCTTCTGGGGTTAGTTTGGTAAGTCATATATGTTAATAAATTTATCCATTTCTTCTGTATTTTTGTATTTTTGAGAATACAATCTCTCATAGTAATCCCTGAAAATTTTCTGTATTTCATTGTAGTCAGTGGTTGTGGGACCATTTTCCTTCCTAATCTTTACTATGTTAGTTTTTTCCTTTTTTTGTTTTGATGAGATTGGCCAGAGGAGTGTCTATTTTATTAATCTTTTCAAAGAACCAGCTCTTATTCTTATCAATTTTTTGGATTATCTTTTAAGATTATAATTAAGATATTTCTCCCTTTATTTTGTAATTTCTTTTTGGATGTTCCTTTTAGGATTGATTTGTTGTTGATTTTCTAGTGTCCTAAGGTCTGTCATTAGGTCATTTATTTGGCTCTTCTCTACCTTATTGATGAAGGCAAGTAATGCTATAAACTTCCCTATAAAACTGCCTTTGCTGTATCCCATATGTTTGGGTAGGATGTGTTTTCATCATCAATTGATTGTAGGAATTTTTTAAATTCCATTTTGATTTCATCAACAACTCATTGGTCATTCAGCAGTGTAATATTCAGTCTCCATGAGTTTGTAAAGTTTCTGGAATTATTCTTGCTCTTGAGTTCCAATTTTATTCCGTTGTGGTCTGATAAGGAAGAGGGAATAATTTCTACTGTTTTTCTCTTTGTTAAGGGAATTCTTTTGGACTAACATATGATCTATCTTAGAAAATGTTCCATGTCAAGCTGAGAAGAATGTGTATTCCTCATTGTGTGGATGAAATATTCTGTATATATATATGTGTGTGTGTGTGTGTGTGTGTGTGTGTGTGTGTGTGTGAGAGAGAGATCCAATTGGTGTAAGGTGGAGATTAGATTCATCATTTCTCTGTTGATTTTCCATTTTGATAACCTGTCTCTTGATGAAAATGGGGTATTGAAGTCTCCTATAATTATTGCTCCTGCAGCGGTAGCCCTGTGGCATTCAATCCCATCAGATCTCGGAAGCTAAGCAGGGTCGGGCCTGGTTAGTACCTGGATGGGAGACTGCCTGGGAACACCAGAAGCTGTAGGCTTGGGAGAAGGACCTGGCAACCCCCTCCCAAAAATCAATCTGCCATTGAAATCCCTATGAACAGCAGAGAAGCACTGACAATAGTGTTTCCCCTGTTGTACAGAGGGTCACTATGAGTCGGATACCAACTTGATGGCACCTAACAACAACAACAACAACAACAACAACATAATTATTGCGTCTGGTCCAATAAAGTTCTTTATGTTCCATAAAGTTTGCCTTATAAAGCTAGGTGCCCCCGTATTTGGGGCATAAATATTTAGAAGCATTATTGGCTCCTGATTGAGTGTTCCTTTTACTAAAATTTAGTGTCCTTCTTTGTCTCTTCTAATTATTTTTGGATTGAAAGTTGCAGAGGATACTAAAAAATTGAAGGACATTCCCTGCTCCTGGATAGAGAGAACCAATACAGTAAAAATGGCTATCCTACCAAAAGCAATTTATAGATTTAATGCAATCTCCATTAAAATTCCATTGACAGACTTTGCAGAAATAGAGAAAACTATCCAAAAATTCATATGGAATCACAAAAATCACCTATGGCCAAAACACTCTTGAACTGCAAAACTAGTGCAGGTGGAACCACAATCCCTGACTTTAGAGGGCAGTGGTGGCAAAAACAGCTTGGTACTGGCATAAAAATAGGCCAGAAGACATATGGAACAGAATAGAAGATCCAGAAACACCTCATCACACCTATAGCCACCTCATTTTCAACAAAGGAACAAAGCAAGTAAACTGGAAAAAGGATAGCCTTTTCAATAAATGGTGCTGGGAAACATGAACATCTACTTGCAGAATAATGAAAACCAACCACATCTCTCAATATGCATAAGAATTAATTCAAAATGGATAAGACCTCAACATAAGACCAGAAATTTTAAAACTAATAGAATATAGTATAGGTAATATGCTCCAACATAAAGGCATAGGAAAGTATTTCCTTAATAGGACTCCAAATGCTTAAGAAATTGCAACTAGTATAGATAAATGGGATTACATGAAATTAAAAAGCTTCTGTATAGTAAAGGAAACAATTAACAGAGTCAAGGAAATCCCTACTGAATGGGAAACAATTTTCACATCCTATACATTGGACAGAGGTCTAATTACCAGAATTTATAAAGAACTCAAGAAAAAAAAATACCCAAGAAAACAAATAACCCAATACACAAATGGGCAAAGGAACTAAACAGACAGTTCTCAATCAGTTCCATCAGCAGTGTAAGAGTGTTCCCTATTTTCCGCAGCCTCACCAGCATTTGTTGTTTTTTGTTTTATTGATCTTGGCCATTCTTACTGGTGTAAGGTGGAATCTCAGAGTTGTTTTGATTGGTATTTCCCTAATGGCTAGGGATATTGAGCATGTTTTCATGTGTTTCATGGCTTTACTCTTACACTGCTGATGGAGCTGTAAATTAGTCCAACCACTTTGGAAATCAATATGGAGGTATCTTAAAAAACTAAAAATAGATCTGCAATACGACCCAGCTATAACACTCTTGGGAATTTACCCAAAGGGAGATATGTCATCATACCACAGAGATACCTGCATCTCTATATTCAATGCAGCACTTTTCACAATAGCAAGGATATGGAATCAACTAAAGTGCCCATCAACAGAAGAATGGATAAAAAAAACTATGGTACATATACACAATGGAATACTACTCAGCAATAAATAAATGAAATAATGCCATTTGAAGCAAAATGGATGGATTTGGAGAAAATTATTTTAAGTGAATGAACATAAGCTCAGAAAGAGAAATATCACATGTTCTCACTCATATGTGGGAGCTGAATCAAGATTATAAGAAGGAAAAAATCCTATGCAGAGGTGGAACATAAAAAAAAAAAAAAGCTGAAGTTGACCTAGTGGAGAAGGGACAATTTGGGGAATGCAAAAGAGGGAGGGATCTAGCAAAAGGAGGAAATCCTGGCAGAGGAGAGAGGGGAGAAGAGGAACAAGGAGGAATGAGGAATGTGGGAGAGGGTGACCCCAGGTGAACAGCCCAACTTTAATAGTCCTGGAAAGAATTGTAATAACACCAATCATGCCAAAGAATGGTAATAATATAGATGGGCTAGAAAATTCATGTAATAGTACTGAAAATGTAAAAAGATAGTTCACAACAGAAAAAGTTTCGATCTTAAACATAGTTGGGACCCAAGGATATATAGAAAAACTACCATAAAAAGACAAGAAAAAGGAAGAGAGGTCTTTGGTGGGGGGAGGAAATGCACAAAAGGGTTAGGGGGAACTTATCTGTGTAATGTACAAGAAAATGCATATATGGAAATGTCACAATGAAATGCATGTCAGAATGAATCACATTAAGTTGTACATTAAAAATTTCCAATAAAAAAAGCATCAAAGACAATTTTTCCCGTTTGGGCAGAGTTAACTTGTGTTAATAGAGGGGAAGTGTAAGAATTGTAGTGTGGGAAGCATACTAGTTACATCTGGGAAACATAAAGCAGAATCTTAGAATATAAAGAAATCAGGAAAATAAAACATTTTATTAAAAAAAAAAAACTACCATGCCACTCACAGCTTTTGTAAGATTAAGGCAAGAAACAAGAAAAAAGGTGTTACGTACATTATGGATCATCTTTGTGCTCGGGTCTATACATAAAGCTTTATTTTCATTATCTCAGCTAAAGATATTTGTATATATTTGATTAGTCCCTTTTTACAAATGATGATATTGTGACTCATAGATGTTGAACATATACAAGTGAGTTTCCATAGCAAGAGTGCAGCAGACTGTGGTGTGTGGCTGGACTTTAAATCCTGTGCATTTGATTCCAATGCTCTGTTCAAATAACAGACACAACTTCACTATGTTTTTTCCTGATATTTTATCCTTCAAACAAATTCTGAGCTTATGAGAAATTGCAAACTTTGCAATTCAATTGATTTAATAGTAAATATACATTTCTGTAATGCACTACAAAAAACATTCTTGGATTTTATTAAAAATTCAGTAAATAAAATTTAAGTACACAAATATTTTTAGAAATATATTAGAATTTTAGGATACATGGAAAGTCAAAAAGAAAAGTAGTGAAAATAAATCATATAAAAATATACATGGTATGGCCAATTTGAAGTTAAAAGTTAAATTCCTAGTTTTAACAATTGCCATTATTATTTTAAAAGAAAGAAAGCTAGCAATGTTACTGAAAATTTCAAGATAATGGCAAAATCTAAAGAAAGTGCAAGAAGGAAAATTAACAGGAGGACCAGCCTGTTGAAAAATAAAAAATAATAATGTATAAATCTAAGGGTGAGTCACTAAAAAAGGAGCAGAAAACTAACATAATTCTTAAAATTTTAACTATAAAAAAACTCAAACACACCAAGTTACAGCAATAAGTAAATTGATAAAATGAGTAATTTGACACAAATACAGAAATGAGTAATTTGGTTAATCAGTAGGAGATAAAGGAAAACATTTATGAGTCTATAATGGTCAATATTTAGTAACATACATAATTTTGATGAAATGGATCAATTTTTATTGTTGTTAGATGCTGCTGAGTCAGGTCTGACTCCTAGCGACCTTATGCAGAACAGAAAGAAACACTCCCCGACCACTGTGCCATGCCTGGCAATAGTAAGGGTTTTCAACGATGGATTGTTTTGGGAGTGGGTTGCCAGGTCCTTCTCCATAGCCTGCAGCACCTGGTATTCCTGGGTGGTCACCAATCCAAGGACTAACCAGGCCAAGATCAGCTTTGAGATAAGGCGAGATCAGATGCTAGGGTGCTATGGCTGCAGATTGACAAATTTTTAGGAAAATACAGATTCCTACATTTAAGTGTATTAGAAAACATGAAAGAATTAAAAACTGAGAAAGTGATTAGAAATATTCTCCAAGAGTAGGACAACTGGGGGATAGAAAAGGTAGTGGGGATGGGAATCTGAAGGAGCAGGGATAATAGATACCGAAATATAGTTACAGAGAAGGAATCAGTTCTAATGTTCTGCAGCACAATAGAGTGATATTGTCCACAATTTATTAAATACTTCATAAATAATGAGAAGAAAGTACTTTGAAGCTTCATAGAACAAAGAAATGATAAATATTTAAGGAGATGAAATTGCTAATTACCCTGACTTGATTATTATACATTGCATGCATGTACTGAATTATCACATCATATCCTATAAATACATACAATTATTATGCATCAGTTAAAACATTTGAGGTGCAGTCATCAAATTTCAAAATATTATATGTGGAACTGAAATGCAAAAATTAAAAAAGCACCCTCAATGTAATAATACCCAAATTTCCAAGCTTTTAAAATGAGTTTATTTAATCTCCTCTAAAGCAGATAATTTGTTATGAACTATTCCTTATAGAAATAGATAAGATGTTTCAAATTCATTCAAAGATTGACATAAACTAATTCCATATCCTGTCTAAAAAGGAGAAAAATATGGTGTTCTTTAATCTCTTTAAAAATGTCTTAAATTAGCCAGATGTGGTGGCAACATGCCTATAATCCTAGCACTTGGGAGGCTAATGAAGGATAATTGCAAGTTTGAAGCCAGCCTGGGCATAGCAAGACCCTGTCTCAAAAAAAAAAAAATGAAACAAAACAAAAGGTCATAAAAATAATCACAACATATTTTCTGCAATACTTAAATGATTAATTCCATATAACTTAGCTGGCTTCATTCTGCAAATGTAGGCAGGATAGGATACCAGAAGAATCTAAAAATTTCTCATCATTTAGTTAAAAAAGAAAACTATTTGATCAGTTTTATGGGTATATAAAAGTCATTAACTAATTGAGAAAATCTTAGTGCAATAGCTAGCGATCACTTTAAAATGCAACAGATCATTCATTGTCTTAGAATACAGAAACAGAGCTGGGAATGAGCCTAGAATCCCAGTGATTCAGGAGGCTGAGGAAGGAGGATCTCAAGATTGAGCCCAGAGGCAGCTTGCATAACTTAGCAAGACCCTGTCTCAAAATGAGAGGTAAAAAAATGGTCTGAAGGTACAGCTCAGTGGTATAGCACTTGCAAAAGCATGCATGAGGGCTTGGCTTCAAGCTCACTGCATTGCAAAAAAAAAAAAAAAAAAAAAGGAAAGGAAAAAAACAACAGAAACAGGAGGAAGATGGATTCTCTTAGCACAGTCATTTAATGTTGTTCTTACATTTTTCCAGCTAAAACTACATGAAATTAGCTAGATAATAAGAGGCATATCTGGTGAAAAACATACAAAATTTTAAGTTGCATGTATTTGCCACTCTAAACTGCCCCCAAATCTCCAAGAGTCACACGACAAATATGATTGCAGTTTAAAAATATGAAAAATTAATATCTCATTTTTAAGGTTTTTGGAATGAGAATAATAAGAAAAACCCAACTATAGTAGCAATAATATATGTATGTATGAATGTATGTATTCATATTTTTGCTGTGCTGGTAATCAGACCCGGGGCCTCACACATGCTAGGCAAGTGCTCTACCACTAAACTATATTCTTAGCCCTAAAGTAATATATTTAAGTTAGAAATAAAATTTAAAAAGAGTATTCAGATATATAAACCACAAAACAATAGGAAATGAGAGACATATCACGTTCTTGAATACTGAAAATATAATGATTATTTTTGTAAGTTAACAGGTTTAATATTAGTTCATTTGGAGTCTCAACAGACTTCTAAAACTGATAGAGTAATTCTAAAATCCAAAAAGAGCAATTAACTCAGACTTTGATCTCAGGATTTCTTATGTTTCATTTCTTTAAAACATGCCCTAAAATGTATTACTTAAATTCAAATGTTCAAGGTGATTCTTAAGCCACTTGTTTTACTTGCAACATATTTCCCTGGTTTGAAACTTTTCACACTAGACTAAGCATAAATTGGAGGAAAAAACAAACAGGAACAATGCACAGTTCATAAGAAAATTTCAAAACAATCATTAGCTATGTAATGGGCACACAGGGAAATGACAAAGGTCCAATGCGAAACAACGTCCTCTGTAGTATGGTAAGTTATTTAATCTCTCTTACCTCAAGTTTATCTTCTGTCAGTTGAGGGTGATACCTACCCAACTGAATTCATGTGACAATTAAGTTAGATTGCTGTTGTTTAGATAGTATTCATAAAATATACATCATAGAATGTAAAATGTAATTCAGTGTTGTGCTAGTTAGCTTTGTGATGCTGTGACAAAATACCTGAAACAAACCAATTTAAAGGAGGAAGGATTTTTGGCTCATTGTTCAGAAGCTTCAGTCCATGGTCAGCTGCCGCCCTTGCTATGGGACTGTGGGAAGGGAGAACATTCTTAGTGGCGGGAAAATGCTCACCCCATGGCGGCCAGGAAACAAGAAGAGGGATGAGAAAGGGTCCCAAAATCCTCTTCAAAGTCATCCTGCAATGGCTACTTCCTCCTACCAGACCCCACCTCCTAAACTTACTACCATCTCCAAATACCACATTCAGCTATGAATCCATCAGTGGATTAATGAGTTGATGAGGTTCAAGTCTTCATAATCCAGTCACCTCTCAAAGGTCCCATCCCTGAACACTGCTACATGAGAGACCAAGCCTTTGAGAGACATTCAAGATTCGAATATAACAATACCCAATAAACTCCACTTTGTCCTCTTCTCCATTTCAGTTTCTCTCTCACCCAGCCCAAACTGTCTCTTTCCCTTTTTTGCAGAGAAGCTTTAACTCTAGTGGCCTAGTAGCAGTGATAGCAATGGTTAGGCAGTCCAAATCAGACCCAGCAGAAAACACCACACTGAGAGTCGATAACCTCTGATTATAATCTCCACTCTGTTACTGAGCAACGTATCTGGCTCTGAAGTATCTTGCCTCTAAAATAAAGATAATACAAGTTACTTTTACAAAGTCAAGAGATTCTGTATCCAATAATCTTAATTTTAAGGTTCCCTCTAACTGTGTTGTTGTCATTGTTAGGTGCCGTCAAGTCGTGTCTGACTCATAGAGGCCCCCATAGGGTTTTGAATGGCTGATTGTTTCAGGATTGCCTTGGGAGTGGATTGCCATGTGCTTCTCCCGTTCTTTGTGGTGCTGGGAATCGAACCCGGGACCTCAGAGACTGCAGAGCAGCGCTTTACCAACTGAGCTAAATCCCAGCCCATCTCTAACTGTGAGGCAGGATAATTTTGAGAGCAAGGGCTTAGACTATCACAGTCCTCACCTGTTTATATCCATGTGTAGATTTTGGTCTTTTCCCACAACTTGGAGCCCATGGTGATATTCCCATTTGGCCCATTATTTAGTTAAAGCTGCAGGCTGCAGGGGTTTTTTCCTTTGCTATCCTAAATGATCCATTTTGGTGCAGATGATGAGAATGAGTTAAAAACTGCATCGTTGTTATGATTTGCTCCAGTGTGATATTTCCAGACTTGAAAGTAGGTTCTACCATCCTGCTGCCTAAAATCGTCACAATTTTCCCACCAGCCTTAAAATAGAGCCCACATTCTTTATTGAAGTTTCCAAATTCTCACACAATCTGGCTCCTCCTAACCTCTCTGACCCCATTTCAAATCTCTTCGTATGATTCCAGAACCTCAGAGCCACCAGCCTTCTATTAGCTCCTCAAACACATGAACTTCCTGCTCGAGCACGTTCCCAAAATAATGTCATCTCAGAGCCATCTGCCCTGCCACCCAAACAAAAGCAGATACTCTGTCACTCTCCTTCCTCTCCCCTTACCTGAAGGACCTTCCCATTGTGCATCACACTCTAACCCTTTTCCTGCATATGCATCTGCTCACGTCTGTCTCCTCTGTGAGTTTGTCCATTTAGTGAGAGCAGAGCCTTTGGTTCCTCGCTCCACTCCTCGTGTCTAGAACAGTTCCCAGCACACTGGCAGTTGGGAAATACTTATTGAGTTAAAGAGGGAAGGATGAGAGGAACCTAAGGGAAGAAATAAAGGCAAAGTTATAAACAGAGTATTTTGGTTTGGACTCATGATAATATGAATTTATATTATATTTTGGTTACCTATTAGCTTTATGGCCTGCAGCTGTACCACTGTGACATCTGATCCCATCAGATCTCGGCAGCTAAGCAGGGTCGGGCCTGGTTAGTACTTGGATGGGAGACCACCTGGGAACACCAGGTGCTGTAGGCTTGGGAGAAAGACCCAGCAACCCACTCCCAAAAAATAATCAGCATTGATTAAAAAAAATAATCAGCATAGCAGAGAAGCATGACAACAGTGTTTCACCTGTTGTACATAGGGTCGCTATGAGTCGCGACTCAACAGCACCTAACAATAACATTAGCTTTATGACCTTATGAATTTCCAAAAGGTCAGTGTCAAACAACATAAAATGGGAGGAAAGATCACCTTTCTTATACTATTTGAGGGCTTGTTAAATAAAATGTTGTTGTTGTTAGGTGCCGTCGAGTAGTGTCCGACTCATAGGGAGCCTCATAGGGTTTTCAATGGCAGATTGTTTTTTGGGATTGCCTTGGGAGTGGATTGCCATGTCCTTCTCCCATTTTTGTGGTGCTGGGAATCGAACTCGGGACCTCAGAGACTGCAGAGCAGTGTTCTACCAACTGAGCTAAATCCCAGTTCGTTAAATAAAATAGCATATGCAAAATTATCTAGCAGAGAACTTGATTATAAAAGAGAGCTTTCCTTTCTTTCCTCTCTCTTTCTTCCTTCTTACATTTCTTCCCAGTTGCTCCTACTCCCCCCCCCCCCGCCCCCCGCTTATACTAAGGCCCGGTTAACTAAGAAGAGCACACCTTCATGACCACTTTCAAATATGTATTTTCTCTTTCAAAAAGGGTCAGATTAAATTTTTTGGACATGAATTCCTTATGCTTGAACAGGCATGTGCAGTTCTCTTTGAGTCTGCAGCTGGATAATGTTCCTGGTATTTGTATATGACATTGTCTCTGCTTTCTATAGTTTATAACTACACTGGGATAGCTTGTTGTTGTTATTAGATGCTATTGAGTCAGGTCCAACTCACAGTGACCCTCATAGGGTTTTCAATGGCTGATTGTGTCAAGACTGCTTTGAGAGTGGATTGCCACGTCCTTCTTCCATAGAGCTAGCTTAGATCAGGTTATCATTTCAATCCTGGATAATTCCACACATGTATAAAAAGGTTGCTTTTGACTCACTGCTTATCTCACAAGTACAAAAAGGAAGAAAAAAAGAAGAAAAGGGTTTTTTCCTGAATGCCTAAGATTATTTCTTCTTTCACCTAAAATCCATGCATAATAGTTTAATTAATTTTTAATACCCCTAAACACATCATCATTCAGACCATGTTTGATTTTAGGAGTCACTACTTCATTGGGAAGGAATATGACAATGTCTTACTGGAAGACATACGTACTCTTAATAATGTTTCTCAGGCCTTGTTTTGGTGGGCTGATGAACAAAGATGTGAAATGGAAAATATTAGAAGACCAAGTTGTGATTGCAGAACTAATACCATCATTTTAATATACTGCCAAGACTATTCATTCACATGCTTTAATAACAGAACTGAACTATTTTGGTAGAACCCTTGTGTCCTATTTTTATTCATTTTGCTGATCTCTAGTGTTTTGAATTAGAGTCGGGAGTTCATTTATTCATTTATTTGACTTGTTCATTTTTATTGATAGGTATGTTCAGAGCAATGAATTTTCATTTGACCACAGCTTTAAATACCAGCAAAGAGCCTGGTGCTGTGTGCATGCTTGTAATCCTAGTGACTCAGGAGGCAGAGGCAGGAATATCTTGAGTTTAAGGCCAGAGGCAGCCTATGTAATTTAGTGAGACTCTGTCACAAAATAAAAGGTAAAACATGAGCTGGGGGGTGCAGCCCAGTGGTAAAACACTTGTAGAGCATGCCTGAGGTCCTGGGTTCAGCCTCCCAGTGCTGGGGAAAAAAAAAAAAGGATTCTGACATATAGTGTTTTTATTGCCAATTATTTTTTTTAATTCTGTGATTTCAATTTATATTTCCTTTTCCATCAAGGAGTTTTTAGTAGTAAGTTTTTAAAATTACCAGGGGGGAGAGACTTTCCATTTGTTGTTAGCTCTGTTTTTGTAGTAAATTCTAGGTTTATTGCACGGTGACCAGAGGGAATGGCTAATAATATTTCCATTTCATGGAAGTTACTGTTTTCTTTATTTCCTAGTATTTGATGAATTTTTGTGGATGCACCATGGCACTTCAGAACATATATTCTCTTTTATTGTGGTGTGTGCTGGGGTTTAGCTCAGCTGGTAGAGTGCTGTTCTGTCCTCTCTGAGGCCATGGGTTTGATCCCCAGCATGGCCTAAAATGGAGAAGAACTTGGCAGCTCACTGCCAAAATAATCCCAAACAATCAGCCACTGAAAACAGTATGAACAGCAGAGAAGCACTGACATAGTGCCAGATATGGCACAGTGTCTGGAAATGTTTCATTCTGTTGTATACAGGGTCACTATGAGTGGGACCTGATTCAACAGCACCTAACAACAACTACTGTGGTGTAGGGTTTGGTATGTACTCATAAGGTCTACTCAATTGATTGTACTTTTACATCTTCTCATCAGTTATTTTTTTGCCTACTTGATCTGTCCTTATACTGAGAGAGGTATATTAAAGACGTCCATTGTTAGTATGTTCCTAACAGTGTCTCACTGCATTGCCTGTTGTTTTGTATCATAAAGTGGTAGCTGCTCTATTTGTGCATATTCTACTTCTTTACTTAATTCAACCAACTCTATTTCCATTTTTGTTCATTTATGCTAAGTTAATCATATCTAATTTCCAATTCAATATGATTTCTAATCCTTACAAATAGTTCAGCACATTTATTTCCTTTTTTTCTCCCTTTATTGGTAAATGTTGGTGGGATACAGAATATACAGCACTGGCTTTTTCCATTATACAACTGTCATTTCGGTTATACTTTTATACAAGGTTTATGAAGACTTTTGACTAATATGTAGTAAAACTCATATGCACTTTTGGGTTATATTTCCCCATTTTTCCCACATACTCATGAAGTCAGCACATTTATTTCTATTTGATTACCATCTTAAAGTTACATTCTGCTTATTTGTTATTTTGGGGGCATTTTCCTTACTTGATATATGTGAAATCTTACTATTTGATTTTGTACAATAGTTCCCCGTGTGTTTTCCTTTCCTTTCAATGTTTTATTACATTTTTTGTATTTTTAAATTCCTCTTTAATAGTATTAATTTTTCTCAGTGTACCAAAGTCTAAATACTTCAACGTTTTTGTTCTTTTGTTTTTGATTTTTGTTTTGTTGGTGGAGGAAGGGTTCTCAGCCCTCTGATTTTCTTGTTCTTCTTTGTCTCACAAAACCTTATATTTCTCCTCAATTTTCAAATTTTCCATTTTACTATCAAATTGCTAAGGGATATTTTTGTCCCTTTTTTTTTCTGTCCAGAAACTGTATAGTTGAAGATTTTTCTTTAAATTGTGATTATTCCTTAACATCACAATTACTCGTTGAATATTACCTATCCCTTTAGATCATAGGTCTTGCCCTGTATATACCTTCTGGCCACTTAAGTCACTTTGAAATCCCTTCTCTATAGTTTGTGCCAGGTTGTTGTTGTTAGGTTTCCTCGAGTCAGGTCTGACTCACGGCAACCCTATGTACAACAGAACAAAACACCCCCCAAAGCTGTGCCATGCCTGGCAGTATGTCAGTTCTTCCTACTGTTCATAGGATTTTCAATGGCTACTGTTCATAGGATTTTCAATGGCTGCTTATTTGGGGGTTGTTTTGGGAGTAGATTGCCACATCCTTTCCTTTTCCCATTTTTGTAGTGCTAGGGATCAACCCCAGGGCCTCAGAGAACACAGAACAGCATTCTACCAACTGAGCTAAACCCCAGCCCTTGGGACTGGTTATAGTATTTTTAGATTAAATAGGATTATATCTGTCTAGTGACTGATGTAAAAAAATCTACTAAACCTCTTTGCTTTCCTCCTCCCTTTCCGGCCCTATATTTCTCCAGGTCTGCCTATGTCCTCTACCTTTGTCTCCCCACAGGGTGAGGGAAGCCTGGGGCAGGAGGGACTGTGTACAGGGAATGACTTTTTCCTTTTTATTCCTTCCTTTTTAATTGGTTTTTTGTTCCTTGTGGTGTGTTTCTGATCTCGGGTTACAACAGGATAGCCTCCTGGGTATCATGATAGGCTTGAGCGGGTCTGCTGGGTGTTGTGATAACCTCCCAATAGACTCCTGGGTATCACGACAAACCCCCCATACACTCCTGGATATCATAATCACCTCCTGGGGATCACAACAGCCTCCCAGAGCCTCCTGGACATCTCAATGACCTCCTGGGTATCTGGATAGCCTCCCAGGAATTGTGACAACTTCCTGGTTATTGAGATAGTCTCCTGGAGTATCATGACAGCCTCCTGGGTGTCATGATAATACCCTAGCGGACCAGGAGAGCTCCTGGATATCACGACAGCCTCCCCTGCATCACGACAACCTCCTGGATATCGCAATAGCAGCCTGGGGGATCACAACAGCTCTTGAGTATCATGACAGCCGCCTGGATATCACAATAGCAACCCAGGGATCACAACAGCTCCTGGATATCACAACAACCCCTCTAGTGTCATGATAGCCTCCTGGGTATCACCACAGCCTTGCCTGCATCACAACAGCCTCCTGGATATCACATAGCAACCCAGGAATCGTGTTGACAACTCTTGGATATCATAACAGCTGCCCTAGTGTTGTGACAGCCTCCTGGGTATCATGACAGCCTCCCCCTGCATCACCACAGCCTCCTGGATATCGCAATAGATCCCCAGGTATCCCAACAGGCTCCTGGGTATGGCACAGCCTCCCAGGGATATCATGACAGCCTTCTGCAAGCACCAGGGTATCACAACAGCTTCTGGATAGCATAACAGCCTCCCTAGTGTCATGACAGGCTCTTGGGTATCACAACAGCCTCCCCTGCATTATGACAGCCTCCAGGATATTGTGATAGCAACCCGGGGGATCACAACCACTCCTGGGTATCACAACAGTCTCTCTTGTGTCATGACAGCCTCCTGGATATCACGACAGCCTCCCCAGGGTATCACAACAGCCTCACCCCCGTATCACGACAGCTGCCTGATATGATTATAGCCCCCAGTATCTGTGACAGCCCATGGCTTCACAATAGCCTCCTCGTATTATGACAGCCTCCTGTATGTCATGATAGCTCCCAGGTGTCCAACAGCCCCCTGGACATGAAGATAGCCTCCCCCGGTGTTATGGCGGACTCCTGGATATCACAGCAGCTCCCCTGGTTATTGTGATAGCCCTGTGTATCATGACGGCCTCCCAGATATTGCGATAGGTCCCCAGGAATTGTGATAGCCCCCGGGGTATCATGAGAGCCTCTCTGGGTATCATGATAGTAGATGTCTGCAGTTGTCTGCAGTTGTGCTCAGTTCTCCACATGTCTACAGTTGTTCACAGGTGTTCAGAGATGCCCACAGTCTCATTGCTGGACCTGCATTCTTCCTGACCTCCACCTCAGAAGTGTAAATGCAGCTATTCTCAGACCTTCCCTGCTGGACCTGCCTGCCTTCCAATTTCTATCTCAGAAAGCATAACTTTCTCTCTCCCTTTATCTTTCTGTCTCCCTTCTCCTCACGCCAGCCTACATCCCAAACCTTCTTGCCAGCACACTCAAGGCACTCTCTCCTCTAACTCAAAATAAACTATCCTTGAAGTTCCGTTCTGGGTCTGTTTTTAAAGTCTTTTGTCAATGACACCAAGAACCCAAAGAGGTACCCAAGCTGCCCAGTGACAGTATGAGCCATGTACCTATGTTCCTCTTCCTCTTCTTCTCTTCCTGCTCCTCTTCTCTCCAACACTTGTTTTTCTTTTTAATAATAATTTCTAGATAACAACACTTATTAGGAAGTCAATCCATTGCCCTGACCCACCAAAGTATCAATTTTGTCAAAAATCAAGTGACCATAAATGTTTGGGTACTTTTTATTAATTTTCTTTTCTATTCCATTGATCAATTTACCTTTGTACAATAATCACCCTGAAGGAGTTGTGCCCTCTGATATATTATATCCTGTTAATATTTTTGTTGTTGTTAAGGATGGCTGAAGAAAGGAAACCCCAAAATACTGGTCCTGAAATGGGTTTCCCATTTATGTTTTAGAAAACTTTCTATTTGGAAATAATATTTAAGTTAGAGTGAAGTTACAACAATAAAAATATAAAAATAGTTCAAAAATAACCATAATATTTTACTTCTAAATATGCAAAGGCACATTTATTAAGAATGTGGACAATCATTTACATAATAAGTACAATACAGTTATTGTCTTCAGTATATTTAACATTGATACAATACTTTTATTTAATCTATCATTTGTATTCTGATTATATCATCTGATCTGATATTGTCTTTGATAGCATTTTCCCCTTCCAATACAGGAGCTACACTATGGCCAAGTTTTACTTTTACCATTGTTCCTTTAAACTTGAATAGTAATCTATAATGACACTGACATTTAAAAAATACAATACCTATTTCTCCTTTTCAAATAGGACTTCTCGCACTTTGAGTTTATTTGATGTTTTCTCATGATTATACTAGGTTGTTTATTCTTAGCCAGAAAACTATGTAAGTGTTGTTTCCACCTTGGGATTTCATACTCAGAGGCACACAACATTTATTTGTTCCTCATTGGTGATTTTAATTTGATTACTTGGTGAAGGTATTGTCTGATTTCTCTATAAGTATAAGCCTTCTCACTTTGTAAATAGCAAGCAGTCTGTGAGTGTCATTCTTTTAAAGATTTGAAAACATCTTGCTTCTCACAAAAAAATTCCCTCTAGATTTATGTTCCATGGATAGTTCTTTACTGATGAAATATTTATCCTGATATTTGAAAAATGATGACTTTTCAATACCAACACTCTCTCCCACTCTACCATTTGGCACTCAATATTCTTCTGTAAAAAGAAATCTTCCTTCTCTCCATGGGTGAAACAACAAAAATTTATTTTCTCATGATTCTAGGAACTTGAGAAA
>VMDO01031321.1:0-20238 GCA_007922755.1 Pedetes capensis
ACTCATGCCATGGTATTTTCAGTCGCATCATATGGTTGTGAAAGCTGGACATTGAACAAGAGAGACAGAAAAAGAATTGATGCTTTTGAATTGTGGTGCTGGAGATGGCTATTGAATATACCATGGACTGCCAAAAGAACCAACAAATCTGTCCTAGAAGAAGTACAACCAGAGTGCTCCTTGGAAGCAAGAATGGCCAGATTGCGTCTTACATATTTTGGACGTGTAGTTAGGAGAGATCAATCCCTGGAGAAGGACATCATGTTTGGGAGAGTGGCAGGTCAACGCAAAAGAGGAAAACCCTCCACCAGATGGATTGACACAGTGCCTGCAACAATGGGCTTAAACATAAATAAGATGGTTTGCCTGGCACAGGATCGGCAAGTGTTTCGATCTGCTGTACATAGGGTCGCTATGAGTCGGACTTGACTCGACGGCACCTAACAACAACAACAACAACAACAACAGGGCTTTTTACAACAACAAAAAGGTGGTTTATCCAACCTTTAAGCTCTTCTCATTCAGTCCTGAGTGTTTGTGACTCACTTTTCTATATGAATGAAGAGCTGAGTTTCTCGAAACATTTTAGGAAATGCTTAAGATGGCCATCAACTTGGGAGGCTGAGGCAGGAAGATTATGATTTCAAGGCCAGAGGTAGCCTGCACAGCTTAGCAAGGCTTTGTCTTAAAAATAAATAATAGATAAGATGCTGAGGATTCAGCTTGGTGATAGAACACTTACATATCATGTGCAAGACTCAGGTTCAACTTCCCAGTACAGAAAAGAAAAAGAAAAAAGAAGCTTTAAGGTGTAATGTAGAGGTCAAAACAAACAAATACACAGAACACCATGAGGAGGTAATATTTAGGAAATAGAAGTAAACAAAAACTATCATTAGAGAGAAAACAAGCTATCACTTACATAAAATAAGAACAGGAATTTCAAAAAAGGAATCTGAATAAAAACTCTTTGGAATAAAAACTAAAACATATAAGTAAAGTATTGAACAATGAAATGGGGAAAATCTGAGAAAATAGGATGAGAAAACCAAAAATGAACATTAGAAAGTAAGAGAATATTAGAAGATATTTCAGGTAGTCCAACATTAACCTGAAGAGGAGTTCTATAAAAAACAGAGAAAGTAGATAATAGCACAAGAAAATCTCCCAGATCTTTCCCCTTGGAAAGGTCTATCAAGTAATTAGGGCATAAAATTCAGTAAAAGTAATTTCAACCTAAAAGCCTGTCTGCAGCAAAACTCTGGTCAAATAAGAATACAGACATTTGCAGACCTACACAGTTTCATATCCTACATATGCTTACATTTGATAAAGGACTGCTGTTCGATGAGAATAAATGTTAACCAAGAATGAAAGGGAAAGACATGGGCTCTGTCACAAGAGAGAGGCAAAGGAAAGTTCCAAAATAGCAGCTCTGCAATTGGCCTAGAGAACAATCAGATCAAATTTCACAAGAAATCAGAGAACAAAAAGAGGAGGATTTATGAAGGAAAATGATTTCGATTTGATTTGATTCATTTTGACAGTGTAGAAAATAGTGTTGAGATAAGTATTGCCATGCTGTTGAAAAGTTTAAGAGGAATTAACTATAGGCAAATAGCACAACAAGCAACATAATGTACTTTCTCAAAGCCAATATTGACTCTGTGAAACATAACAAGTAATGTGAGAAAGGAAAAATATTGATAGCGTATTTGACAATCATTTGACTCAGCAGGGAACGATATTTATATAACCCAAAACATACAAATCTTAAAAAGTATGTAATCACAATGGAGGGAATATGGGAAATGTTTGGGTAAGATGGTACTTACAATAATATGAAGTCAATATACAATGCATGAAATTGATAGATCTAGGAATATAAATGTAAAGCATTGGTTTAGAAATACAGAGGCAGATAAAGTGAAATGTAAAGAAAGTAGTTGCTCTTGGCAAAGAATCTGGTAGGTTAGGAGGTACAAGGTAGAAGACTTGTTGCTATTGCTTTTGTTATTTTAAGACTTTCAAAACAAAATGCATTAATTTGGTAAAAATTCAAAGAGAACAAATATTTCTCTTCCATCAACAGTCTAAGTAATCTCAAGTATAAAATGTGTGCGGATATATTTCTAGTGTGTCATTAGTAGGAATAAACATTTTACTCTTTCCTGCAGCTTGAAAATATTTGATAATATATTTTAGAGATTATTGTATCCATCTACTTGTATTTATCCACTTTCCTTTTAATAACTATTTAATATTCTGTTTTCCAAGTATACATTAATTAATTTGACAATAGACCTTCTTTTAAATTGTGCAAATCTTTACGTGGTCAGTATATATGTAAAAAATTGCATACAAATCAATTTTGTATGAAATAAATTTCAGCCCCAGCGAGGCATAAACTTTCCTGAAGATTAAATGAGATGATACATACAAAATCCTTAACTATAAAAGTTCTGATAAAAATTAAAAGGATTAATACCCAGGATATATAAGGAACTCAAAAACCTTAATGACAACAAAAATAAGTATTCCAGTTTAAAAAATGGGCATATTATAATGAGTAGACACTACTTAAATGAAGAAATTCAAATGCCCAGTAAATACATGAAAAAATGCTGAATATCTTTGGCCACAAGGGAAATATAAATCAAAGCTATAATGAGGTATTATCTCACACCAGTTGGGCTGGGGTTTAGCTCAGTTGGTAGAGCGCTGCTCCATACTCTCTGAGGACCAGGGTTCAATCCCCAGCATTGCAAAAAGAGGAGAAGAGTGTGGCAATCCATGCCCCTTTGAAGCAATCCCGAAACAGCCTTTGCAAACCCAATGCGGATTGCTATGAGTTGGACTGACTTGATAGCATCTAACAAAAAAACTCATCCCAGTTAGAATGGATATTATCAAAACATAAAGCAAAAATAAATAAAAAATAAATAAATACTGGAAGGACATGAAGAAAAAGAAACTCTGATGCACTGTTGGTTAGAATGTAGATCAGTACATGTTTGACTAGTCCAATTTGATGGGCACTAGCATATGTGATTGTTGAGCATTTGAAACGTGTGGCTAGTGCAGTGGAGGTGGTGAATTATTTAAAATTGTTGTTGTTGTTGTTAGGTGCCATCAAGACATGTGCGGCTCAAAGCAACCCTCATAGGGTTTTCACAGAGACCTTCATAGGGGTTTCAATGGCTGCTTGTGTCCAGATTGCTTCAGGAGTGGATTGCTAAGGCCTTCTCCCATTTTTGCAGTGCTGGGGATCGAACGCGGGTCCTCAGAGAGTGCAAAGCAGCACTTTACCAACTGAGTTAAATCCTAGCATATGTGATTATTGAGCATTTGAAACATGGCTAGTGCAATGGAGGTGTTCAATCTTTTAAATTACTTAATTTTAATCCATTTAAATTTAAATAGGCATCTCTAGAACCTAGAGAAGCAGAGAGTAGAGAATAGATGTGACAAAATGTAAAAGAGAATCCTAAATCTTCATGTGAGGATGGAACTTTGCTAGAGAATGAGCACATGTTCTATTGTTCGAGGAGGGAAAGGGAGAATCCTGTGTATAGAATGGATCAGTGGGTGAGGGGGATGTGAAGGCCTTTTGGTGACAATGAAGTAGATGGGAAAGGAAAAAGTGAAGGGTAGGGCAGTAGATAGCTATTTCTAGAGGGGTGGGATTAGACTGCTTTTCGTCACTATGACAAAATGCGCAAGAAAAACAACTGAAAAGGAGCAAAAAGTTATTTTGGCTTACCATTTCAGATCTTTCAGTCAGCTGGCTACATTGCTTTGGGATGGGGGTGAGTTGGAATATCATGGCGGTGGGAGTGTATGGCAGAGGAGGGTACTCACTTCATGGTGGCTAGGAAGGAAGGAGGGAGGGGGAGGGGGAGAGAGGGGGAGGGGGAGAGAGAGAAAGAGGGAGAGGGAGAGAGAGAGAAAAGGAGAGAGAACAGGGAGAGAAGGAGAGGGTGAGGGAGAGAGAGGGAGGGAAAGAGAAGGAGAGAAAGAGAGAGAGGGAGAAGAGAAAGGGAGAGAGAAAGAAAAGGAGAGAAAGCAGGAAGAGAAAGAAGGAGAAGGAGAGGAAAAGTGAGAGGGAGAGAGAGGGAGAGAGAGAGAGAGATGGGGAGAGGTAGAAGGAGAGAGCAGAGGAGGAAGCGGAGGAGAAAGAGAGAGAAAGAGACGCCAGGGTGCCAATATACCCTTCAAAAACGTAACCCAATAAGTTACTTTCTCCAACTAGGCCCCTCCTAAAGTTCCCACCATTTCCTCCTAATACCACCAGCTGTAAACCAAGCCTTTAGCACAAGGCCTTTGGGGGACATTTCAGATTGAAACTCTAACAAGGGGCTGTGGGGGTTGATTATATTTCTTGTATGTACGTGAAGAATGTGTCAAAATGAAAAAGGTTACCTGACTGGAGGGGTGGGGAGACTGGACAAATGGAGAAAAGAGTAGGAAGAAGAAGTTTCATGTACCCACAGTTTTTATTCCTTATTAAAAGTAACATTAAAAAGTTTACAATAGTAAATGAGAAGCCTTAGAATTAGGTTTGCCAGATCAAAATAATAAAAGTTGCTGGGAAGTGTTGAGAACGCTGTGTAAATTTCAACCTTATTAGAAATGTGCTTTTGTTGCTTTTTGATTTTTTGAAATTATTCTCTGGTGCATATTGTTATGGGAAATATTGATTTCATTTGAAAAACCATCACCAAAGTTTCACCTGACAATGCATTTTGACATCATAGTTCAGTTGAATAGATTCTATGTAATGAATCTGTTGTTAGGTGCTGTCCAGTGGGTGTCCGATTCTTAGCGATCCTACCTATAACAGTCACAACACTATTGTTAGTGCTTCTCTGCTATTCATAGGGTTTTCAATGGCCGATTGCTTTTTGGGAGTGGGTTGCCAGGTCATTCTCCCAAGCCTGCAGCATGTGGTGTTCCCAGGTGTTCTCCCATCCAAGTACTAAGCAGGCCCAACCCTGCTTAGCTTCCAAGACCTGACGGGATTGGACGCCAGGGTGGTACAGCTGCAGACAATGAATCTGTAGGTTTATATAAATACTATTAATGCTTTCAAAGGACCCCACAAGGACAAATATGTATATTTATAGAAATGGAATGGGAATAGAATAGTGATTGTGGATGGATCTTGTAACATTAAACTTTAGATAGATTATGGATGTTTTCAAACTGGTTTTAAATAGTTTGGACTAAATAAATAGGCCTGCTGGTTACTAAATAGATAGTAGGGATATTCCATGGTATTTTTGAATAAGTAGTTATTGCCAACCCCCCATGTGTTTTTGGATAGTGATAGTGCACTATCGGAGAATTTTATTAAAAAATTGGACAACATCTTAAAAGCATGTTTTCTTCCATGTTCCTGTTTTTTTTTCTTAATGGCTGAAGGATTTTGTTTTTCTGTTTTAAGTATCTTCTTTCTTTTCCTCATTTCCTCTAAGACTCTGCAAAGCAGATTGGTGGGCTTCCTTGATTTTTAACCAGAACCATCAACAGTAAGATGGCAGAAAGGGAAAGGAGAGAATGTATTCTTACCTTTGTATATACTCCACCCCAATGCCAACAGGATAAGACCTATGGGTATGACTTTGCCTTCTTTTAGACATTTAATTCATCAACCACTCTTTTTTCTTCCTTCCAACCCTCTGTGGAACTAAAATACACTATCCAGCTCTTCTCTCTAAGCACTGAATGCAAGGCAATGTAAAGAAAGAAAGAAATGCAGGAGGAATGTAGGAAATCAAATGCCTTTGTGATCTCCATCTATATTTATGTGCAGGATCTAGGGGTAAATATGTATATGATATCAAAGAGGCTATTACATATTAAAATTTTCTGTTAATGTTTAGATTTTATAGTGATCATTCTTCAAGTATCTTCTGCACAAAGTCTCTGTACTGAGCAATAAACATTGCTTATTAATGAAATACAATGCTTAGCCTGTCAGGGTGCAGTGATATTCTTCTGTAAATACTTTATGCATGGCATTTTCTTTCAAGTCAGGGGAAAAACTTGTAAAACACCATGAAGCAACAATTGTGTAAGATTTGAAAGGGCAAACTGGTTGGCTGCTCTGGGTGGGAATATGGGTGGGTCTACTTATTCCAAGGGAGAAATTTCCCTAAGTTGAGTAGATTTTCTTTTCTCTTTTCTTTTTTTTCTTTTTCTTTTCTTTTCTATCTTCTTTCTCTCCCTCCCTCCCTCCCTCTCTTTTTCTCTGTCTCTCTGTTGAGCTTGCTTGCTTGCTTGTGTTCTCTCTCTCTCTCTCTCTCTCTCTTTTTTGTTTGTAATATTTGGGGGTTGAACCCAGGGCCTCACCTTGCTAGGTAACTGCTCTACCACTGAGAGGCACCCCAGACCCATTATTATTATTATTATTATTGTTGTTATTATTATTATTATTACTATCATTGTTATTATTAGCTTTTATTTTGAGACAAGCTCTGGCTAAATTGCCCAGTCTGCCTCTGGCCTCAAACTCGCAATCCTGAGTTGCTGGGATTGCAGACATATGCCCTGATGTCCAGCTGTTCTTCTCATTATTGTTCACAAGTCTTAGAAGAGATGACACTGTCTGCCTTCAGACCAAAGTAAACATATTGTGTTGAAATAGTAATTCCAAATAACCTGTTGCTGGGAAAGTAGGGGCATTTTATTCTTTAATACTCAAACTCTGACATACCAGAGTAGAAATGAATGGTATTTTAGGGACTCGGATTCTGTCATCACCCAGTAGCAGAAGGGGATCACTATGCCAGGCCTTTGTCAGAGGGTACTCACAATAAAATGGAGAATGAAAAATGAAACCTGACACCAGCGTCTCTTCTGACCACTCTGCGTAATCTAATGTACTTAAACTCTTCCTGAGAAATCCTGCTGGTTTTCAGTTCTTTGATATTCTGACCATTTTTGAACCTTTGAACTCTGCCAGAGAGGAGGGACTTGGAGAGGTTGTCATCTGACCTACGTTAGAAGGCAAAAGGAATAGATTTCTCTCTAATAGCACTTCTTTCTGCTTAACAGTTGGTGGGAGATTAAAATGATCTAGGTGGATATGGCTGGTTAAAGGTCTGGGAACATCACTTTTTGGGAGGGATCCTCTGCATGTTGAAAAACAGGCGGGTCATTAGAAGGGGATGTTTGGTACTCCCCCCCTCCTTTTCTTGCCTGCCAGACATTAGTAATATTTTATTGCTGATTTATTCATGTTTTATGATTTATTCCAAGTCTTGAAGAATGAATTCCTGCTATGTCACTGTCTGGCCAGGATCATGGTTAGATGCTGACATTCTGAGTTCCAGCCATATTAATTGCTGGATAAAGGCTATAATCCCCGCTCTTTGAAGCCCAAGGCTGATTTTTTAGGCAACACTTCAAAAGCGAAGCACAACTCAGGAGGTATATTTCCTACCAGCTCTGAATTGCCATGATTGACTCAGTTTGTCTTACATATTTGGCTTCCCAACAAAACAGTTTGATTTTAATACTAGAGAGCAAAAGAAGCTTTTGTTATCCCAAAGCTGATCTATAACTCTTTTTGAGATATTTTTATGGTTATTTAAATTACCTTAGAAATAGAAACTCCTAAGTCATTCTTTTCTTACAGTAGAAAACATGCTTGAAAGTTCTCTCTCCCTCTCTCTCTCTCTCTCTCTCTCTCTCTCTCTCTCTCTCTCTCTCTCTCCCTTGTGTTTTAGAGCAATATCATATAAAGCCATCAATCGGAGGCCACTATGGTTAATGACAAAAGCCTATGTAAATAAGGAACCTGCAGCCATAGCCCTGTGGCATCCGATCCCGTCAGATCTTGGAAGCTAAGCAGGGTCGGGCCTGGTTAGTACCTGGATGGGAGACCACCTGGGAACACCAGAAGCTCTAGGCTTGGGAGAAGGACCTGGCAAACCCCCTCCCAAAAATCAGTCTGCCATTGAAAACCCTGTGCACAGCAGAGAAGTACTGACAATAGTGTTTCCCCTGTTGTATAGAGGGTCGCTATGAGTCGGATACTGACTTGACGGCACCTAACAACAATAACAACAATGTAAATACCACCTGGGAACACCAGAAGCTCTAGGCTTGGGAGAAGGACCTGGCAAACCCCCTCCCAAAAATCAGTCTGCCATTGAAAACCCTATGCACAGCAGAGAAGTACTGACAATAGTGTTTCCCCTGTTGTATAGAGGGTCGCTATGAGTCGGATACTGACTTGACGGCACCTAACAACAATAACAACAATGTAAATAAGGTATTTCAGAAAGGCTCAAATTATTATAACCTTTGGAAGCCTTTTTAAAAATAATTTTTAATATCATCTACTCAAAATTCATACCCAGTAAAACAATTATAACCAAGAGACTGGCATAGGGAAATGCGATCTATAAATATTTTGTGAAAAATTAAACAAAACCAATAAACAGCAAAAACAAAAACAAAAAAATTACTCAAATCAAAATCTATGACTAATATGGAACTTTTTACTGGTGGTGTTTTCAGTCACAGCTTTTTAATCTCTGGATTGTGCTACAGAGACTTTCTCATATAGGGTTTGCCAAGTGGACTTGGTGTTCCACGTTTGAGAAAGATTAACAGTATTTCAGATCAAAGAAGGCCCCTGCTGCCCAGTCTTACCAGATTGTCATTCACTCCCATTATGGCTCATTTGCACAAGATTTTCATGTAATATGAGCCATTGTTTTGATGGGAGTGATTTGACATACAGACAGAACAGAACTGCATCTCTGTGTCCTGGTCAGTCCGGCTGGGGGGTATCTTGGTCCCAAAGAACTTGCCAATCATAAAAGGCAACTGTTAACTGGTTATGGATTGGCCCTACCCCCTTCACTCCCCTTGCTTGTTTTTAAGGTGGAAAATTTCTTGAACTTGCATGCATACCAGAAAAATTAGAAAATCTCTACTTGGGCCAGATTAGATACAGTTTAACCAGACAAAGTTTCAGATACCCTGTTCAAAAGAGTAAGTTAGGAACCAGTTTCATGAATTGCTTTTTCCTCTGTGCTTTCTGCCATGCTTATGTTGATTTTAAAATAACTGGGAGTAGCAAAAATTTATGCTTGAGGTACATTCAAAACTTTTCTTGAAGCCCTATTTGTGTTTTTCTAATGATTTAGCTTCATGGCTCTGCATAGAATATATATTTACATATGCTAGTCCCTAACATTCTCCTCCCCCCCCCCTTTTTTTTTTGCTACATGTTAGATTAAGGAGAAATGTTTTGTTGCTGCTTTGATGGTGTTTAAGATTGTAAAATAAGTAAATAAAAAGGACAGAAAAAGAAATATTTGGTCAATTGGGATGATTCTAATGTGATTTCTTAATTATGGAGGATGTTGCCTCATTAATAACAACTCTTTAGCATATAACACAATAGAATATATTTAGATATCTTAAATATATACATGATATGAAAAGAAAAACCTTTTAATGGTTTCTTTGAAATATTAAATGTAAAGAACTAAGAATGAAAACTATGTTAGAACAAAATCTATTTTTAATGTCTGGTTTGAGTTTTCTAAACTGATACATTTAAAATCTGAAATTATAACTCTTACACAGTATTTAGCATTACTGGCAAGGTACTGGTTAGTGTTTTGTAGTAATTCAGTGCTTTAGATACAACACTGCATCCAAAATATCAAATTTTTTAAATTGATTGTAAGTTATACCAATGTCTTCCCTAAATATTGATTTTAGAACAAGATTGGCTATAATTTGTTTTGGTTTTTGACTGTTTTGAAATATGGCTTTTTTTTTTTTTGATACTAGGGGGCTGAATTCAGGGCCTTGCTCATACTTTGTAAGTGTTCTGCCACTGAGATGCATCCCCGTCGTCCCAATTAAAATTTTTTATCTTGAGACAGAGTCTTGCTAAATTGGACAGGCCACCTCTGGGCTCAAACTTTCAATTCTCCTGCCTCTGCCTCCTCAGCCTCTGGGATTACAGGAGTGTACCATCATGCCCTGCTATGTTTAAATTCTTTATAACAACTATAATGTCATAGGGAAAAAAAAAAGTAAATTTTTATGATTTTATGATACTTGAGAAAGTATTTAAAAATCAGAGAAATTACTACTGAACATTCATTTATAACATTTTGCAGATTTGAGAGTAAATGTGAATTATTTCAAAATTATTTTTCCTATTCAGCATCAAGTAATTCATGAAAGAAAAGGTACATTTGACATATAATCAGGATAAATGTTTATATTTTAGGACTTCATTAAAAACTAACAATACAGAAGCTAGCAGGTTTAGTGCAATATTTGAAAAAGCATATTTACTTAGAAAAATGGTGGAGAAAGTCAAAGAAAAACAGATAAGCAATCAGAATACTTTTTCCAAGTTGTTAGTTTGAAATATTGTAAATATACAAATATTTGCAATACAGTACATTACACTCAACACATCCTCTACCTAGAATCAGTATGTTTTTGATATTTACTTCATCTTTTCCCTGGCATCATTGGAAAGTAGTAACATTCCTAATTTTTCAATATGCATCTCCTATTCTTTTTCATAACTATAATGACAGAAAATTGAGATATCTCTACAAAAATGTAGTTCTCAGAATGTTTAAGATGAATTACAGATGAATAAGAACTGAGAAATAATTAAAAATACTTCCATCATGTCACATATAAGTTTAATGATGTACAACCTAAACCCTTTTTCAGTGGCTTTAAATTTAAATTCAGATTTTACATGTTAATACTTAGAATTTACAGACAGGTTTTGAAAAGCAAATACTAAATTATTAGCTGGATGTGTTTTGCTTTTTGAAACACTTTCAAAATATGTGAACAACAGCGCCCTCTACATTTCGACAGCTTCTGATGAAAAAGATTTTACTTGGCTGAGAAAAGGAACATTTAGCAGTAATCACTGTGGGTTTTGGGACAAATGATGTGATTGTAATACATTACAAAATTACATGGTAATCTGTCATATGTGTTTGCAGTATTTTAAACCGTTGATTTAGTACGAGAAACCCAAACCTGGAAACTCAATTTTGTTCCATTCAGCAAACAAACAGAAATAATAGTCGGGGGGAAGTAGAAAGCTCTCCTGGAAATAGTTAAGTCTACTTCAAAAATAAATTTAATCATATTATTTAATAGATTTTCAGAAATAAGGGTAAGTAGTTAAAATCATATTATTTTCCTTTCTTGCTTGTATAAACAGGACTTTCCAATGTTTTCAAATTTAGAAATGAATTAAAGGCTTAAAAAATGCTTTCTAGTTTTCAGTATCTAACTATGGAAAAAAATACAGGCTTACAGTCTTAACATTTAACATGTCTGCATGACATAAAGCAAAAGGAACTGGTGGTTAAGTTGTTCTGATTTCTAAGTTGTTTACAGATTAAGTCATAAGATTGTTTGTGAAATTATAAAGACATATAAAAATATAATAAGTCATCTCTAGTCCCTCATGTCTGTCATTAATTAGCAAAACTATCCCCTAAATGATTTGTATATTACCCCCTAAACAATTAGGAAGAGAAAACATAGACACACTTTATAAAATAAAATTACAGCAGACTTTTGTAGCATAGAATGAAAATTTAAATATACACATTTATATCTCCTTTCTCTAGCTATGAACATTTTATTTTATGCTGCTACATTTTAATTTGTATGGACAATTGAGGTGAAAAATATGTGCTTAATAGCAATAAAATAAATCCACAACATTGGCATTTGGAAGCTTTAGCTTTGTATTTCCAGTGCAGCTTTTTAAATTTAAGATAAATTATGCTCATTTTAAAAAGAATATTTTGCTTAAATATGTTCTTGTAAACAAGAATTTGATACTGTGTCACTATTAACTTTTGAGGGTAGATTGAATACTAATATAGGTTAGTGAAAATGTTTTAGTAAATTATTTGTAAGCTGTCAGTGGTCAAAGAGCATTAAGATTTAAGATAGCTAAGAACCAGAAATGTGTTATTCCTCATCAAGTTAACACAGGAATTTCAGGGTCTAAATCATTGCATTTTAAATAGAAAACAGTAACATAAAACTTAGACATTAGTAGTTAGCAAATTCATAGTTTATGCTTTAAAAGCTCAACAACTAAAATATGTCAGATACACTCCTGCGGAATACTTTCATGCGTTTTTAAGTTGTAGTAAACTGGAATAATAAACAGCTGTGAGAAAGAAAAGAATGGGTTTTGAAATTATCCCTGTAGTCTTTTGCTTGGCTTACAGTGCCAGAAAAATCCTAAAGCAGGCTGTAAATTTCTAAGGACAAAATGCCAGTGACTCTGGGGATCATCTTGTTCATTTTAAGAGCAAATTAAAACAGTGAAAGAATGGTGCAAATAATTGTTTCATATGTTCTTTGCTCGTGACTGCTGTAATCAGCGGGCCTGATTTACAAATGTAGACTTGAAGGTTCCTCAGCTTCCTGCAGGGCACGAGACTGTTACTTTGGCGCTGGCCCTCTTGCGCTTGTAATCACCGCTCAAAACTGTGCCCTGCTACTTCCAATTCCCAGTCTCTTGATTGAACACCTCATCCTGTGCTAACAAGGTGTCCAAGGTATTTGAACAGGGGCTCCAGTCGGAAAATTGTTAATGGTGCTGCTCATTAAGAGTTGCTGCTGCTAGTTTTGGTAATCTGGTAACTGTCTAAATTGCAAGTTGATTTTCCCACTTTCAGCTTAAAGGATGCTAAATTGAAGACACTAACAGTAATACTTGTGTTTTGCAATTGACAGGGAGAGTTGAGTGCTGTGTTATTATGCAATAGGTTTTGGAGGATTAGTAAAATTATCTTGAATATCTAGGTTTATTTTCAAGATAAGATTAAACCAAATAAAGTTGAAGATAAAAAATTCTCAAAGGGGGCATCTATGAAATGGTTAATGATCTCTGAAAGTTGAAGGAATAAAGAAGCAACAAAAACAATTTCTTTATAAATACAAGGAGCAATCATGTTATGACAATATTTTATCTAAGGTAAAATTGATGAATTCTGTTATTGACACTATTTTTACAAATATACACATGTATTTTAAAAACACTAGAACCTATTTTATTTTTTGAAAGATTATAAATAATATTGATTATCTTTGTTTCCTACTAGGATATCTTTCATGATCATTAATTACACAGTCCATTTTTATTTATATAGATAATTTTAGAAGATATATTTGTGCCACACAGTTATTTTAAAAATAATCTCAGATATGATTTGAAAGTTTAAAATTGGCATTTATAAATTTACATAAAAGCCCCGAGTCTGTTTTTCGAGTTAAATGCATTTGTCTCTATTGAAATGGCTTGACAATGCCAAATTATTTTACTGATGTAATCCATTTCTTTATATTTTTATGCTTGAAAAAATTATTTCATGAGTTGAATAAGGTTAAGTTTTAAAAATCAATATTTATACATTCTTTGTTTTAGTTTAAAATCTGTGATTTCTTTTACTAATTTAGGTATAAAAGGGAGGCCATTTTTGAAAAGAATTTTTCTTACCCATCCTTTGTTTCTTTCTTAATCATGGAACAGTTTTACTCAGTTTGGCATCAACATCACCAGGGATTTATTTCAAATTATTTTTTAGTGATTTGGACAATTGCCATTTTATAATAGGGATGAAAAGGTGGGAGAAGAGATTTAAGTGGGGATGGAAGTTTCTCCCTGTACCAAGCAAAGGGCTATTTTAAAGTGATTTATGTGGCGGTTTTCTTCTGTGTCACCATTATGCCCTGGCTGCCTGTGAGTGACCACAAGGTGCTTGCTAACATTTTGGTAAAAATTTATTGGGGTGAGGTGTTTTTTTTTGGGGGGGGGTGTAGTTCAGCCTGCAATCCTTTCAACATTCTACTAAAAGGCATAACTTTCCTATAGACTTATTTATTTTTCACTTTACAACTGTGTACTCACACAGGAATCTCCCTACATAAATCTGCAACCTTTCTTTTTGAATTGGAAGTTGGATGCAGACCATGACTTGTGCATATAAAAAAAAATGCAGACGTAATGCACCCCTACTGTGTAAGTATTTTTATTTTTCATGAATCAAGCTAAAAGTGACTTAAATTAATTCTAGCCTCATCATGGTAATAAAATATCATTTTTTGGGCATCTTAAAAATACTAATACATGGGCGTAATTTTACTAGTATTTTTGAACTCAGTCTCTCGTCCGTGTTAAAATTCTGTAACACAAAGAAGAAAACTGATGGCTACTAGGGTTTCATGTTAACAGAATTTAATCAATCAACATGAAAATATAATTTTTGATGTTTATAAACAATATGTTGTCGACTATATCTTTGAAAATGCAGGAAACTTAAGAGTTTATCGGTCAATTTTCTGTGTTTACATTGAAAGCTCTGCAATTGATTAATCAATCAGGGCATCTCTGAAATTTTGTTCTTTGAAGTTCAGTGTTAATTTAGAAATTCTTTCACACATCTAAGCTAGACACATTTATTTGAACATAAAGCTGCTGACTTTCCTATATGTTTGGCCATAAGCACAGGCAGATTGAAAATAGAACTTATTATGCTAGATCTAGATTTGATTATAAATTTAAAAACATGTTTTCTTTTTTATAAACACCTGATTTGATTGACCTTTCCAGTTATTTGGCACTGTAGAGAGACTTCAATACACCCATGTATGTGTTGGAGTTAGTTTTATTAATATTAATGGCAAGTAGTTGGAGATTGGAATTTTTCTTTTTAAGTCTTGGAATGGAGCAACAAATTCCTGTTTGGAAAATATAATCGTCTTTCACAGACATGTATCTGTTATGAGGATATGCTCCACCTATAAATTGAAGAATGGCCTAGAACTTAGGTAGAGTGCTGCTCTGCACTCTCTGAGGACCAGGGTTTGATCCCCAGCACCACAAAAAAATGGAAGAAAGATGTGGTAATCCACTCCCGAGGCAATCCTGAAAATAATCAGCCATTGAAAACCCTATGAGGGTGGCTACAAGTTGGATCAACTTGATGGCACCTAACAACAACAAATTTTAATTAGGAACACTAGCATAAGACATGGTTAGATCCACAAAAGAAAGATCACTTTTTTCATAAATGTAAAAATATGACTTTGTGTGTAGATGTTTTAATAATTGCTGAGATGCATGCTCATAGTAATTTCTAAAAGAAAGTAATGTGTTTTATGCTAAAAGACGCTGAACACTTTTAGATGCTTATTTTTGTCCACTTTGTTTACATTAGTGTGAATAATAATACAATTATTGCTCAGATGTCTTAGGTTTCAAGTCATGATTATAATGAGAAATCTAATGATATAATTTACTAATCTATAGAGGAGACAAAAATTCACTGTGCTGTGATCATATTGAGAAGTATTACTTAAGTGATAAAAATTTGAGGGATTTCTAGGGCTGGAAACATTTTGTCTAGAGTGAATTTATCCTAAAATCTGAGCAAGCTGGCTTCACATCCATGTATAGTAGAATTAAGATTCGCTTTATCTCATCTATCATAGTTGTTCAAATGTGAAAAAGCAAAATTATGGTTGGAAGAGAAGTTAAAGGTTAGTTTACAAATGGAGAAGATGAAGTACAGAGTGAAAGCAAGCTTACATGTGATTTTTCTTCATAGATCTTGAATGTCTGAGTAAAAAAAAGGACTTATTAAATAAGTGAATCCAGGATTCATTTTAGAGACAAGGAAGTTGAAGGCAGAAGAGGTTCAGGAATTTTCCCCAAAAGTTAATAATCCTATGACTAGAATCTGAGTTCCCTACTTCTCAGATCAATATTTTTTCTCTTCTCCCTAACACCCTCAACAACAACAAAATCAGTGCCTGCTGAAATGGCTACAACAAATGGAAAACTGCCAGATGAACCATTTGGGACTCACTGAGATTTTGACGATTGCTTGGTTCTACCCATCATGTATTTGTTACCTATTAAAACACCTTTAAGTCATTATATACTAACTCATGCTGCAAAGATTAGATCTAGGAACACAAAATTCTGCTAGAACTAATAGCAAATTTAAAAAGCAGATCACTTTTTAAAAATCGAATCTGTCATTTTCTATGCTACTCTCTTGAAACAATGCATGTAGGCAATTACTAGGAGAGGCAGAGAAATAGTTAGGGAAAACAAATTTCTGGGATCCAAGTAGGCAATGAAGACTGTTATATGATTATGTTATGTGGATGTACCTTAGTCTAGGTGAGTAGAGATAGAAGAGCTATTATACAATTGGGGATTAGGTAATCAGAGCAGGCGAGTATTTATAAAAAACTTGAAGAGTAAATAGGATACTATACCAACAGCCAATATAGGGAAGGGCATCATAACAGGAACCTATCCTATCCTTGTTGGTTGGTTGTTAGGTGCTGTCTAGTTGGGTCTGACTAGTAGAGACCCTCACAGGGTTTTCAATGGCTGCTCATTTGGGGATTGCTTTGGGAGTAGATTGCCATATCCTTTTCCTGTTTTTGTGGTGCTGGAGATTGAACCCGGGACCTCAGTGCAGAGGAGTGCTCTACCAACTGAGCTAAACCCCAGCCTCTTATTCTTAGGTTATTGGAATATTCTTTGTATTTTGGATGTGTAATGTGCTTTTACACCTCTGGAATTTTTCTGTATTCCTCCTCCTAAGATGTATTTGTTCTTTTTGTAATTCTAGAAACTGCTCATTTGTCCTTTAAAACTTATACTCTAGTTCTATAGCTTTCTTGGACTTTTTTCTTGCATCAAACAAAATTAAATGCTCTCCAATACATTAAACATCACATTTTATCCTAACTTGCAAGAGGAATAAATGCTCACTTATAAAGTGTTCATTCAGTATCAGACTACCAGAGAAAATCTTTTTTATTGGAAATTTTTAATGTACAACTTAATGGGTTTCATTCTGACATGTATTTCATTGTGACATTTCCATATATGCATTTCATTGTACGTTGCTCACATAACTTCCCCCATACCCTCTTATGACCCTCCTCCCCCATCCTTACCTCCCCACCAATGATCTCTTTTCAAGTTGTATGTCTTTTTTTTCTTTTTGTTAAGTTGCATGTCTTTTTCTGGGAATATTTATCTATACAGGTACATCCTGATTTTGACTTAAGTCCAAATTTTTTTCTACAGTGATCTATCTTTTTGCATTCTCAGCAGTATTACATGAGTGATCTAGTCCGTTTGCATTATTGCCATCCTTTGGTATTATTATTATTATTTCCTGTACTACTAAAGTTGTATTGTTTACATTGAGGTTGACCTCTCCCTGCTTTCTCCCTCCTTGTTAGCCCTCCTTCTCCTCTCATCCTCTCCCATCATCACTTCCTTTTGCTAGATCCCTCCCTCCTCCTTTCCACTCCTTAAGTTGTCCCTTCTACACTAAGTTTAAATGAGCTTTTTATTATGTTCCAATTTATGTATAGGATTTTTTCCTTCTTTTAAGTTTGATCCAGCTCCCACATATAAGTGAGAACATATGGTTTGGGGGGTTTGGGTTCATTCACTTAAGATGATTTTCTCCAATTCCATCCATTTGGCTGCAAATGACATTATTTCATTTTTTATTGCTGAGTAGTATTCCATTGTGTATATGTACCATAATTTTTTATCCATTCTTCTGTTGATGGGCACTTTGGTTGATTCCATATCTTTGCTATTCCACAGAAAGTCTTAATATTTGATATCTTTTTCTCTGTAATAAAATATGAATGTGGTTTTTCTTTCAAACTATTTCATTATACTGTACTTAACCATTCTTGTGATGACATAAGGTGAGACGAAGTGGGATCCATGAATGATGTGTTGTTGTTGTCGTTGTTAGGTGCCATCAAGTTGTGTCCTACTCATGGTTGACCCTTATAGGGTTTTCAATGGCTGATTGTTCCAGCATTGCTTTGGGAGTGGATTCCCATGTCCTTCTTCCATGTTGTGGTGCTGGGAATTGAACTCCAGGACCTCAGAGACTACAGAGCAGTGATCTACCAATGGAGCTAAATCCCAGCCCCATGAATGATGTAGGCACAGAAATGTAGTGTTAGACTACTATTGACATTCTGATCTGCTTTGGATAATCCTGGATCATGGAGGCATGGTTATATTGGGGGCAGGAGTATTATGTTCAGGGTGTATATGCTCAACAAAGGGGTGCTTCACTTCCTAGGCAGGACAGAGCTGAATAGCAAGAGAGGACATGAGATTTCACCATACAACTCAGATTAGCACACAATTTAAAACTTGTAAATTTTTTTTTCCTGGAATTTTGTTTAATATTTTCAAACAATTGTTAGTTGCTGGTAACTGAAACTGTAGAAATAGAAAGAGAGGCTAAAGGGGTTTTAGTGTAGAAAATTTTAGATCCAAACAAGTTTATGTTTTTCTGTGTGACTTGTTAGTTGTGTTATCTTAGTGTAACTCTGAACCTCTCAGTGACTCTTTCTTTTTGAGATAGAGGCTCTCTCTGTAGCCCAGGCTGGCCTCACATTCTCAGTCCCAGGCGTGTGCCATGGTGTCCTGCACATGGACGAATTTTTGAGAGCAGAAAGTAGAATTTTAAGATGATATATCTTGGAAAAGGTGTTGAAAACATGTAATGGTAAAAGTAGTTAGATTGGTAAGCACTTAGCACAATTCTCTCAGAGACTGGCATCTGGAAGGTGAGATAGCAAAGACATTGTTGAATATTTTCCAGATGGAAGATCCTCCTCCAAGCTTTTGGAAGGATTTGAGTGAATGTGCTGATTTTAAAAGGATGAGGGGATATAAAGGGTTATTTCTGGAAGACAAAGAATGTTGGTAGGAGTAATTGAATGGAGATGAGTGTCTGTGTGGGGTGAAAGGTTATCTGCAGCATGTTGGCTGGAAACTTGGTTGAGATAGTCAAGGAAAGTGGAGGCAGACTTTTGCAAGTTCATGTGTAGAATAACAAATGCAAAAAGAAGTAAAGAAATTTTGAACAGATAAGGACTTAGTGGAGGCTAAAAAAGAATGCAGTGATGTGAAAGAACCCTAATCAGCTGCCCAATAGACTTCTAAAAGTTTCTCAGAACAATTCATCTTTCTCTTTTTTTTTTTTTTTTTTTTTTGTCTAATCACTGATTTGGACATAATATGCTCTGATGAACTCTTATACTTTATTTCTGGGGAATTCAAATTAGTGCAGTTATGGGGAACATATGGATGTTCTGAAAAAATGAAAAATTAGATCTATCACATGATAAGCTATCCTGCTTCTGGATATATATCCTAAGGAAATGAAAACACTATATAAAAAAACCTCATGTTTACTACTGATCTATTAACAGTAGTTAAAATGGGGGATCAGCCTAGATACCCACAGGTGAATGAAAGGATAAAGACAAGGTACTATGTATACACATGGAATATTATTTAGTCAAAAAATGATCCTATCATTTGCAGCAAAATGAATGAAATCAGAGGAAATGTTACATGGAATAAATTAGGCAGAAAGGCAAATACTATATGTCCTTTTTCATATGTGAAAGCTAAAAAGTGAACTGGAGTGTAGAATTGTGATTACCAGAGATTGGGAGAATGGGGGAAGGGGAGAGACAGAGGGAGGTTGGGGAAGGGGTAACACACACAGTTAAGTAGAAACAGTAAGTTCTGGTGTTCTAATAGTAGAGTAGGGTGATTATACCTTACTATACATTTCATGAATAACTAGAAGACAGGAACTCCAAACATAAAGTAACGAGAAGAACAAGGAAAAGTTTATTTCCCTGATTTGATCAGTTCACATGGCATACATTTATTGAAGTACCACATTTCGCCTCACAAATATGTAGTTATTATATGTTAGTCAAATATTCAAACAAATTTAAGGAAATAGAATCCCTAACTTCTTTGATTTTTATCATCACACATTTGTTGGTGCCTCAAAATTGTCACACTATCCCCCATAAAATATGAACAATGAATATAATAACAACTAATAAAAAATAACTGAGCAAATAATCCGAGAAGCTGGACTTTATGAGGAAGAACACGGGATCAGGATTGGAGGAAGACTCATTAACAACCTGCGTTATGCAGATGACACAACTCTGCTTGCTGAAAATGAAGAGGATTTAAAACATTTACTGATGAAGATCAAAGATCATAGCCTTCAATATGGGTTACGACTAAACATCAACAAAACAAAAATCCTTACCACTGGGTCAGCACGCAACTTCACATTAAATGGAGAAAAGATT
>VMDO01031322.1:0-20235 GCA_007922755.1 Pedetes capensis
TTTAAGTTATGAAATCTCACTTCCTTTTCTTCTGTATGACTGTGAAACAGTCTATGGAACAAGAATACAAGATGTATAAAGTGGGTTGTCCCAGAAACAAGCACAATATTGCTCTAGTTGTGATTTTCCTACACCTCCTCAGAATCCTCAGCCCTTCAGTGATTTTAGAATATGGTGGAGAGCATTGTAGAATTGTCAGAAAGACCATTGGGCATAGATATTATCATAAAACTGGATGGTTGCTACAACTGCCCCACTATCTATTCTTTTAAATTATCCAACTAGCAGGTAGAAGGAGTACATATTTTTCATAGCTTGTGTACTAGTCAAGATTCTCTAGAAAAACAGTGAACAGATTATAAACAAAGAAATTAATTATAAAGAATTGGATTGTGCAATTATGAAGGCTGAGAAGTTCCAAAATCTGTAGTCAGCAAGCTGTAGATCTCAAATGCCAGGGTTATAGTTGCATATCTGAGTTTGAAGGCCTAAGAGCCAGGAGAGCTGACAGTATAAGTTTCTGTCTGAGCCAGAGTCTGAAGTCAGGATACTTGTGCCCCAGTTCAGAGTCAGGAAGAGAGACCTCAAAAATTTTCCTTTATCCAGCATTTTGTTGTATTCTAGCCAGCAACAAACTGGATGCAATGGATCCATATTTGCTTTACTGCTTTAGTCTATAGAATTGAAAGTTAGTTTCATCCAGAAACGCCCTCACAGACAAAACCAGAATAATGTTTAGCCAAAATATGGGCACTTGGGCCCAGCTGACTAACCATTATGGCTAACCTCTTGCTACATATTTACTTCATGCTTTACTGATTACAAAGCATTTTCATGAATATCATATCATTTGACCCTCACTCCAAGCTGAGCTAGGAAGAATATATTGTTATTAACAAGGGGTAACTGTGATCAGAAATAATTATTAAGATACTAAGTGGTCTTCATGCTTTTTATGAAAATGAATTACAGAGAGATTTTATAACTTGAATAACAGGTAATTTGTATTTTTAGTTCTTCGAACTCTTGGTCCTAGGCTCTTGACTGCATTTCACATTTATTTTAAGTCTAAACAATAACAACCAAAGCCCCTAAAGATGCATACTCTGACATATGAAGAAAAATTTTCCTTGATAAAACTTTCTCCTGTGTTAAAATATGCACAGTTTATCTGTAGTAGGCTTCGTACATTAGAATAAGTGTAACTTGAGCTCAGTGATGGTAGAGGTTAAAGTGAGCAAGAAATACATGGAGTAAGTAGTCAGTGTAATATATCACAGACCTGCAAGAACACCCCTCATCAGGGACTTCTTCCCCTCTGTTGGCCCAGATTTGTCAGAGATTTCTTTTCACTTGGTACTTTTCCAGTACAGCATTTCCTCTCCCCAAATAAAATATTCTGGAGACATATAGCACATTAAGTTTATCTGATGCTTTCATTTGATGACCAGGGACATTAGGGCCCTTCAGAACTGAACTTTTTAGTGATGGCATGTGCTAAAGTGGGGGCAAAGAGCTCAGAAGGGAAAAAGAAGGCAGAACCAGATAGATAATTTTTTATTCTCTTGATCTTACGTGTATAGAGGAGCTGCCAAGACGAAAACCTTAAGTCACTAATTCATGTGGTTTTACTTTATTCTGTGAGAATTCAGTGAAGTGACACCTTACTTAGAGACAGGAACCAAAGTTAGTGTGTAAGGCAAAAATCATGTATGGTCAAAATTGCCCTTGAAACCCTTAAGTCATCCTGGAACTGTAGTGTACAGAGCTTTACAAACCCTGTTTAACAATTTGCAATATACATAGAAATGTATAATGTACAGTAGATAATAAAAATGCATATGTAAAAATATAAACATAGCTTTACATAAAAAATACACATTTGCTGTTTACACTCAGCACTGCTTGATGCTTATGCTATGAGGAATGTGTTAACAGTGGCTAACTGAGGATTTGGGCTGGGACTTAGCTCAGTTAGGAGAGAGCAGCTCTCCAGTCTCTGATGTCCCTGGTTTGATTCCTAGAACCACAAAAATGGGAGCGGGACATGGCGATCAATTCCGGAGGCAATCCTGAAACAATCAGCCATTGAAAACCCTATGAAAGTTGCTATGAGTAGGACAGGACTGGAAGGCACCTAACAACAACAACAACAACTGAAATCTCATGTCCCATCTTCTCTTACTCCACAGTCTATGCTCATTTAGGGGAGTGACATGCTGGGTTATAATACTTCTCTTTTAATTTTTAATTTTGACATAACTTCAGGCCATAAGAACTTTCAAGAATAGTATGAAAGGCCCCAATGTTAACATTTTAGCCATGCTTGTTCTGTTCTTTCTTTATTCCTTTTGTGTATTTTTGTAGAATGTTCTTACACATTGTTTTTCCCTTGTTTGTGTATGTATTATTGTGCATCTCAGAGAAATTTTGAGGGTGATTTAATCATTTTTTTCTGATGTCCACTAGAAACTCCTAAAAATAGCCAGGCATGGTGGATCACACCTGTAATCCCAGAAAATCAAGAAGCAGAGGCAGGAGGATTGCAGATTCCAGGATAGAGGCAGTTTGAGTAATTTAGCAAGACCCTGTCTCAAGATAAAAAAACAAAAAATGGGCTGTGCAGCCCAATCATAGTGCACTTGCAAAGTATGTGCAAGGTCCTGGGTTCAACCACCAAGTACCACTAAAAAACAAATAAAAAGAAAAAGAAGAATAAAAAAGAAAAATGTATAAAATGTATCAATGGGCACTGAAAAAAATAAAGATGTCCCAAATGTTGACCTGACCAAGTAATATGAATCCTAGCAACTATAAAGAATAAAAAACAGGCACTTCACTGTTGGGAAGGATGCTACTTGGACTGAATTATGAAAATTGTCACTAAACCAGAATAAAGTGTGCCTTTTTGTAATTTGCATTACTGATGTGTTATTACACTCTCATGGCTTCTAACATATAGATGTGAATGACATGTATGATCACATGAATAATTCAGAGATCCACTGAGAGTTCTTACCTCTGTATTCTATTGTTCCTCAGCAAAGAAGAATGGCTTTTGGTTTTGCTAGAGCTAGAAGCATTGTCACCATGCAATATTATTGTGATTAACATTATTTCAAGTGATTATTATCATTATAAGTGATTATTCTTACTAATAATTATTAAGATCCTGCATTATCATGTCTCAAGCATCAAGACACAACTCACGCATTTCAAAACATAACTCACTGCATTTTAATGTCTGTTAGCCAGTGGAGGTGGTTAGTAAGTTGCTACTTGATAGAGAACTTAACTATCTTTGTTCTCCTATATATTTAAATTATATGTACCTAACAACAACAACATCCTAAACAATGGGGTCGTCTGCAGCCATAGCACTCTGGCATTCAATCCCATCTGATTTCGGAAGCTAAGAAGGTTTGGCCTGCTTAGTCCATGGATGAGAGACCACCTGGGAATACCAGGTGCTGCAGGGTAGGGAGAAAGACCTGGCAGTCCACTCAGGAAATAATCTGCCATTGAAAACTCTATGATTTCCTATACCTCTCAATATGCATGAGAGTCAACTCAAATGGATAAAAGACATCAACATAAAACTAGAAACCTTAAAACTACTAGAAGATAAGATAGGAAACATGGTCCAACACATAAGTATACAAAAATATTTCCTTAACAAGACTTCAATTGCTCAGGGAATTGCACCAAGGATTGAAAAATAGGATTACATGAAATTAAAAAGCTTCTGTACAGCAAAGGAAATAATCAACAAAGTTAAGGAAGAGCCCTCTGAATGGGAGAAAATCTTTGCGTCCTACACATCCAACAAAGGACAAATTTCTAAAATTTACAAAGAACTCAAGAAAGCAAATCCCAAGACGACACCTAACCCAATTCACAAGTGGGCAAAAGAAATGAACAGACAGTTCTCAAATGAAGAAGTTTATAAGGCTAAGAAGTACATGAAAAAATGCTTAATATCCCTAGCCAATAGGGAAATGCAAATCAAAACAACTCTGAGATTCCACATAACCCCAGTAAGAATGGCCAAAATCAACAAAACAAATAATAACAAATGCTGTTGAGGATGTGGGGAAAAAAGGCCCTCTTACATTGTTGGTGGGATTTTGAATTGGTCCAACCACTTTGGAAATCAATATGAAGACACCTCAGAAAGCTAAAATAGAACTTCCGTATGACCCAGCTATACCATTCCTGGGAATACACCCAAAGGGAGACAAGTCATCATACCACAGATACCTGCATCTCCATATTTAATGCAGCATTCTTCACAGTAGCAAGGATATGGAACCAACCAAGATGCCCATCAACAGAAGAATGGGTAAAATATTGTTGAACATATACACAATGGAATATTACTCAATAATAAAAAATGAAATAATGTCATTTGCAGCAAAATGTTGGAATTGGAGAACATCATCTTTTGTGAATGAATACAAGCTCAAAAAGAGAAATACCATAGTTCTTATTCATATGTGGGAGCTGAATCTTACTTAAAGGAAGAAAAAATCCTATACATAAGATGATATATAAAAATACACTGTTAAACTTAGTGAATAAGGGATAATATAAAGAGTAGAAAGAAGGAGGGAGGGAACTATCAATGATTGCAGAAGTTGGGATGGAGGAGGAGAAACAATGTAGAGGGATAAAGGGGAGAAGATAATTTCAATGAAAACGATGCAACTTTCATGAGTACATGGGAAAAAATAGGGGAACATAACTCAAATATGTCTATGAGTTTTACTACATATTAAGCAAAAGGTTCCATAAACCTTGTAAGTTAATAAAAGTGTAACCAAAAGAGATGTAATAGTTGCATATGGAAAAAGCCAATGCTGTGTTTCTCTGAAGCCCACCAACATGTACCAATAAAGGGGGAAAAAACCCTATGAACAGCAGAGAAGCACTGACAATAGTACTGGACATGGCACAGTGTTGGGGAGTATTTCCTCTATTGTACTATGAGTTGGGTCACTATGAGTTGGACTGGACTCCACAGAGCCTAACAATGACAACAACAACAACATCTTAAACAATTTGTTTTAAATAATAGAAAATGCCAAACAAAAACAAAAACCCTTTTGAAAGCATTTTAAGGAATAGCCAAAGGAAGAAGAACCCCAATGAATAAGTTCAGTCAGTTGAAGTCTCCTATTCCTTCAGAAATAACACTTTGTCAGCTGGTGCCTTGTGGTTTTAATGACCTACTTCTAGTATGATCCCCATATCTGAGTACATATAGCTAATCCCCATGACCTCTACTGCTTGCAGAACACATTGATTTATTTAAGTTAGTACATCTCACCCATTGCTTAAAAAGGTTGCTTTGTGAAAATGAAATGAGCAGTCCTGGCACAGAGGCTCACATCTGTAATCCAGTGACTCAGGAGGCAGAGGCAGGAGGATTGGGAGTTCGAGGCCAGAGGTAGCCTGTGTAATTTAGTGAGATCCAATCTCAAGATAAAAAATGTAAAAAGAGGCTAGGTATGCAGCTCAGTGGCAGAGTGTTTGCAAAAATATGCATGACACCTGGGCTCAGCCCCCTAGTACCAGAAAAAAAAAGGGGGGTTGAGGGTGCGGCACAGTGGTAGAGCACTTGCAAAGTATGTGCAAGGCCCTGAGTTCAACCTACAAGTACTGCAAAAAAATATAAATGAATAAATAAATAATAAAAAATAAATGAAATGAGCAGTGGTTGTTCCATAGCTCACGGAGAAGCTAGCCTCTCAAAGGAATGCATAGGAAATGCTGAGGAATACCACCTATGTGCTCCCATTCATTATGTAACATGGATTTGGGGTGTGCAAGTAATGGAACTGCAATAAAGGCCCGAGAACAGAAGAAAATACTCGCTGTGGATATTACATAATGGAGCATATTGTGGAAGGGGATTTCCAACAATCTAGGAGCACAGAACAGTGAACATGGGTCTTGACTCTGAATCTGCCATGTACCAGCTGCCTGGCCTTGGACAAACCACTTAAGGAAAAGGGGGAGAGGAGGAAACCACCATTAATGGAGTCTTCCCTGGGGCAAGAGTTTAAAGTTATGTCATTTAATCTACAGAAGAGTTGCAGAGACAGGTACAATCCTCTGCATACTATGTATGAAGAAACTGCAGCAAAGGGAGGTTGAGTGATGTGCCAAATTCTAAGAGCTAGGTAAATGCAGTAGGGTGGCCTACAATAATGGGTCAGATAGACTGAGGTTCAAATCCTCTGACCTGGATTTATCACTAATTTGCTATGTGTACTGAGGTAAGTTATTAATAAGCTTTATTTTTTATGTTTACAATTGGAATATAATTATCCTTCTATTGCATACATTTGTTATGAACTATAACTAAGATACTGCACAAAACTGCTATCCTGCTGCTTGATTCTATTAAATATTTAATTCCTTTTTTTCTTTTTTTTTCCTTCAGTACTTGGGGGTTGAATCAAGGACCTCATCCATACTTTGTGAATGCTCCACCACTGGTCTGCACCCCCAGCCTATTTACTATATTTTTATTTTGAGACAGGGTCTCACTATGTTCATCAGGCTGCCTCTGACCTCAAACTGTGACCCTCCTGCCTTAACTTCTTGAGTTGCTAGGATTAGCAGCATTGCGCCACTGTGCCTAGCTAATATTTAATTCTTTCATGATATTATTTTATGGCAGAACTGGGGTTTTTCAAACTGAAAAGTCTACTCTGCTTTAGTTTTAACATTTGAAGAAAATGATTAACAATAATGGCTCTTTCTCTCCCCATATCAAAACATTATTAGGGGGCTGGTGAAATCATGGTAGGAAAGTCTCTTGCAAATGGATGTGTATGCACATCTTCACAATTACCCTGTATTTGTTTCTCTATGTCCTTAGCCTCCAGATAAAATGGAAGCTTCTGAAAAGCAGAGGTCATGCTTTCATTTCTTCTGGACCTTGTGTTTCTAATTCAGATTTCTGAATACATAAAGTGCCCAATAAACCCCAATAAAATAACTTACAATCATTTATCAGTAGCACTTGCCCTCAAATTAGAAACTTTTATTTTGTGTTTATTATTTTTCATAGAAAGTTGTATAATCCATTTTGCATTATATAGAATAAGGCTATTATTGAGACTCAAGAATGCTACTAGAGTACAGCAATCACACTTTTATTATATTATAAATCTCCTTCTTCCATATGTCTTGAATATTGTTACTAACAACAGAAATCATTTTAAAGGGGCATATTACCATTTTTAATACCCACAGGTGTTTCATTCTTAAACCCCTTTCTTGCTCATATTAATTGCTACACTTACCCAGTACTGAAATAAATGCATATTAATTTTTAGTGTTGTTTATTTTATTTCTGCAGGTGCATATTAATTTTGCAGTCCAGTTAAGCCTGTCTAGACCTTAAATGCTACCAAATCTCTTAAGCACACATTTATTTTTATTGTTTTTGTTACATTCTTTATTATCAGAATTAATGAATTTTTTTATAAAGCTTATTACTAACACTAAAGACTGGATTTGAATGTGCCGTTCTGGTCTGCTGAGTAAAGGGAGATTTAATTACAGATATTTAATTGCTTATTATGAACTTGATGGACTGGAACAGAATAAGCCCTTCTTCCCTACTTTCCATCCTTAAATCCACTGCACAAACTCATCATGGGCTAGTTGCCACTCTATACAATTGTCATCACCACCTCATCAATTATTACTGCCTGGGGTTTGGTGTAAAACACGTATGCTTGTCAATAACACAAGGATAGTTCCTAACTGTCCCTTAAAATTATATGATAAGGAGAATCTTTTGAGAACAGAGAAAAAAGTTAATCGTAGGAGAAATGAATTCATGAGTTAGAGATAAAGATAATCTTCATTTTGGAGAAAGTATATTTGGAGTTTTAAAATTAAAAAGTCCACTCAACAAATCAAGTGAAATATAGAATTAAATGAAATTCTCATATGTATCTACATTAATTAAAACATAAAATAGGAAATGATTTAGAGGGACCTTATTGTTAAGTGCCATCGAGTCAGGTCTGACTCACAGCAACCCTGTATAGAACAACATGAAACACTACCCAACACTAGGCCATGCACATGATCTTTTTATGTTTGAGCCCATTGTTGCAACCACTGTGTTTCTTCTCATTTTGAGTTGTTGCCACATTAGCAAATGGAGGTTATTGGGGTTTCCTCCATCCCATCATTAAGGCTGACTCTACTTTGAGGAGGCAACTCTTTCCCAGTTGTCTTTTGAATGTTTCCAGCTTGGGAGTTCATTTTCTGGCACTATATTTGACAGTGCTTCTCTGCTATTCATAGGGTTTTCAGTGGCTAATTGTTTCAGAGTGGGCTGCTGAGTCCTTCTCCTTAGTCTGTCTTAGTCTGGAAGCTCAGCTGAAACCTGTCCAGCATGGGTGGCCCTGCTGATCTGAAATACTGGTCGCAAAGTTTTCAGCAACACAGTAATATGCAAGCCCCTACTGCACCACAAGCCGACAGACACATGGGGGAGAGGGACCCTAGTGGTACTAAAACACAAAATAATGAATCAAAACAGTCATTAATCAAAATTCAGATACATTTGCCTTTCACATCATTTTTGATGCAATGTTATGGAAAAAACATTTAATATGTATTTACTGAACTAAATTTTAGTTTAAAAACTTTTGCACTATAAAAACGTTTATTCCCTTGTATAAAGTAAACTTAGAATGTTTATATACTCTTGCTCATTGAAAAGTTTTAAAATGAAGGAGTTTTTGATTAAATTTTCACTTTAAATGAGAACAAGTACTCATAATTGTGAATTATAATTTGGGTAGTTTATGTTGGCTTGAGAGCAAGAAGTTAAAAAAAAATTCATTTCAACAAAACTATCCCAATCAATATGAATCCCAATGTGGTGCCCAAAACATTATAAATTCACAAACAATTTTTACTTTAAATATTTCTTGAGTATTATGTAATGATGTGGTCTCTTTTTGTTGTCCAGGATTTGAGTATACTTTGCAAAAGATTTCCTTTGTTAAGAATTTTCTCTCTCTTCTTCACACCCAACTCCAACTCCAGTATGTCCAAGAATCTCGTGGGATGCTAACTCATGTTTTATTAATTGTCACCTCTGTCTTGGCACTGAATCCAACCTTAGCTAGGTCAGTGAACCCATGAAACTGGGTAACTCCATAACTGTCTCTCAGGCTAGTTGTTTCAGAAGGAGCTGCTTCAGCAGATCTCTTATGGAGCCTGGATAGTCATGGAATTGTTCTTTCACTTCTATGACCATTGTTAATACTGACGAGAGTCACTGCCTGCTGCTCTGCCCAGAGCTAATGTTTCTGTTGCAGTGGTTGCCACTGAGGCTGGTGTAAATTCCTCTGTTGGCAGCAGTGGTTCAATATAAAACTGGCCCAGGGAAGTAGTGGAACTCTTCATTGAATTACATAAACATTTTCAAGGTACATACTGGCTTCCTCTTGGTTGTTGGGACATGTTCCAAGGTCTAGTACTTTATAAATGTATGACTTCCATTCCACTTTGTCCTTCTACTGGATCCATAGCCAGCCTTCTTTCCCTCTCTCATGGTGATTTTATTTTAGGGCTCTCCTTGCCCTTCTCTAGTGCTTTTCTTTTGTCAAGAGTACCCTATTCACTGTGTTGTTGTTGTTAGGTGCCATCAAATCATGTCTGATTTATAGCGACCCTATGTACAACATAACAAAACACTCCCACCACTGTGCCAGGCCCAGCACTATTGTCAGTGCTTCTCTGCTATTCACAGGGTTTTCAATGGCTGGTTGTTTCAGGATTGTTTTGGGAGTGGGCTGCCAGGTTCTTCTCCCATTTTTGTGGTGCTGGGGATTGAACCAAGGGCCTCAGAAAGCAAGAGCAGCACTCTAACAACCAAGCTAAATCTCAGTCCATTCAAGGTATTAGATTCCTATAAGTCTTTGAAACTTTATGAAGATTTACCAAACTTCTGTCCTATAATCTTCAAGATCTCTATCCAGCACCTATGAAGGATCAGCTCTGCCTCTCTACAAATTTATTCATTGAAACAATCATTTCATAGAATACATTGTACTGCATGAGGCACTCCATTTATGAAATTACAGTAAATTGGTTTTAGATAAAGATCAAGATTTAATTTAAAATATCTGAAGAATAGTAGTTTAGTGGAAATGATTTTGATTTTAAAAAACTATATTTAAAAATCTACTTTGTGTCATTGAATAACATTTTGTAACTTTTTTGAAAAAATAAGAACAAACCTAAGTTCTCATGAAATGATTATAATATTTAATATAATATCTTAATTAGTATAGCTATATTTCATGTCATATCTTTAATTATTACTATTTATTTTCTTCCTCATTTGCTTTAAGAGTGGCAAAAAGAATATAAACTGTATTCACAATATTTAATGTGTTCAGTTTTTGACTTTTAAAAATTCAGATATATACAATAAGCTTCTAAAAATAGTTCTACATTTCATGTGATTTACTAGGCGCAAACTCAGAATCAGTTAATGGCCTTCACCAATCAAGTTTGGGATGGAAAGGACTTGTAAACCTAAGGATATGAGCATGGGCTCTCTGATTGTGATGGGCTGGGACTAGGGGCTGGACTGGAGGTTGGCATCTCCACGGTGGCAAAGGTAAAGACATAAACACTTCCTTTCCTGTACTACCATAAAAGATAGATGGAAAGTTGTTTGAAGAAACTGTTTGAATATAAGACACAAGTTGGTTGAGTCACAAAAATATTCAATAGTATTTTCTGAGAGTAGAGAATGGGAATATGTCTCCATGCTGGTCTTTGATGCACCTTTAAAGAGTATAACAACACTGATTATAGGGTGGGATAGGCAGTTAATCATATGGAACATTCCCTATACTTTGATGTTAAGGCCAGTCTTCAGCAAATATAAGCAAAATCAGTATTAAGATGGCATTTTTTATTAAACCAAAGCAGAGTAAAAATGTTTATGTTTCAGTCAGGCACCTGGCACATGCTTGTCATCCCAACCACTTGGGAGATGGAGGCAGGAGAATCAAGAGTTTGAGGCCAGAGGCAACCTGTGTAATTTAACAAGACCTTGACTCAAAATAAAAAATAAAAGGGTTGTGGTGCAGCCCAGTGGTAGAGTGCTTGCCTTACCTGTATGAGCCCCTGGGTTCAGCGCATGTTGTTGTTGTTGTTAGGTGCCGTCGAGTCGGTATCCGATTCATAGTGACCCTCATAGGGTTTTCAATGGCTGACTGTTTCAGGATTACCTTGGGAATGGATTGCCAGGTCCTTCTCCCATTTTTGCGGTTCTGGGAATTGAACTCGGGACCTCAGAGACTGCAGTACAGCGTTCTACCAACTGAGCTAAATCCCAGCCCGGGTTCAACCCATAAGCACTACCGAAAAAAAAAAATTGAAAATTGAAAAGAAAATATGTGGTTTCTTTCTCATGAATAATATATTTGTAAAGACTTTTTTGGCAGACTGTTTAAGGGAGGAGAACTTCAAACATCCCATTGTCTCAGAGATTATTTGGAAAGATTAGTTTAGGCAGTTTGTTGGAGGTGTCAGCAGAGAAGGAGGTCAACTTTCACTATTTCTGATCATTCTTGGTGGTGGATATGTCATCATGGACTCAATAATGGAAGTGATTTTCACATCATATTTTTTCAACTCCATGGGCTTGGATGCAATTTTAGCTGATTACTCTTGGCTCTCTGACGGCTTAAGGAAGTTTAACACATCAAAGTCACAGCCATGGGAATGGAATCCCATCACATTTCAACAGGAAGGGGCTCTAGTAGTTGTTTAGTCCAATTCCTTCATTTTACCGCTAAAACTCATAAAAGTTACTGGTAACAAGAATAATAAGTTACTGGCAACAATAGCATTGTGCTGTGCTAGTAACATAGATTATTTCATTTAACTCTCATGATAATTCTGTGAGGTAGAGACTCTCATTCCCACTTCGTAGTGAGAAAGAAAGTCCAAGCCCATAGACTAAGAATATTGACCAGAGTCAAGTAAGTATAAAAGGGAAATATAATCTCAGTGGTCTGGCTAGAGAGACAAAAGCTTAACTACTGCATCACACTGCCTTTTTATTTTCAAAATCAAATTACTTGCAGAATATTCCGTGACAACTTAGTAGAACTGCAACTCACATTTCCTGCTTCCCATCCTCTACAATCAATGGATTACATTGAGCAATGGTGACAGCCACTGGTTTTAAAATATTCACACACACACACACACACACACACACACACACACACACACACACACAATCAGTAGTCCATATTTCATTGTTTTGCTTTGTCTTATTTTTTATTGCTTCTTAAAGACTTTTACAATAAATTTAATTTTTCAACCTGAAAGAACTTCATATTACTCTTTTATCTAAGTACCACTTTTGCAAACTAGGAACATCTTTTTGCCTTTCTAGCTCCAATTCTCACATATGAGTTGTCTCTCCATCATTTTCCCTTTAAACAAAAGGCTATTTCTCTTCTTATATTTCCTTGCTGAACAATTATCCTCCTCCAGCCCAAACACAAACAAATTTTACACTGTTGCGTCTCTAGCAAATGCTTGGAATTTTTTTTAACTTATGAATTTATCATACAGTAAGATGCATGAACAAATTCACAGATTTGTTAACTATACAATTTAGCTGCTCAGGCCGAGAAACCAAAAATTGTCAACATGAAAAGCCCTTTGTGGCACTCTTCCTCATGAGAAGCTCCAACTTCCCAAAGGTAGCCTCTATTCAAAATGCTGTGGTAATCATTCCTTTGGTTTTAAAAATACATAGTTTTACCAGATATGTATACATACTTTGGGTTTAATTTGACCAATGTGATCTTTGTTTTCTTCTCTTCTTTTCATCTTTTATAAGCTGTCACATGCTTTTCTTCTTGCCATCTCTACATTTCCAATACAGGAACCCTTTGTTTAATCTTTTTGAGGTGTATATTTAATTACCACCTTAATCAAAGTCTGTCATTATCTCTACCATTCACTTATTGTTACTTCTCTGCTTGCTTTTCTATTTATTGTATCATTTTTCAGCATGTCCCATCATTTCCTAACATCTTGAAAAGGAAAAAGAAATTTAGGAACACATTAGGGAAGAGAAACCAGCAGGGTGTGATACTTCTGGAGACAGTGACTAGTGTGTGGAATTGTACTTTTGGAGTGCTAATCTCCCAAAGGCTACACAGATCTACTTCTCTTATTCCTCCAAGAACTTGTTGTATTAGTTCTTCCACCATCGCCCTGTCCTGGGAAAAACCCTAATGGAAAATCGAATAGATGGAAGAAAATCTAAGAACTACTTGTACTTACTAGAAAAGACCTATGATCTTACCCGATCCAAAACATTTTAACATTGGTCCATTAAAGAAAATGACTATGCAGCCATCCCAAATTGTGTTTTGAAGATCATTTAAGGGTCTTGGGGTCATGTTCATAGTATGATTAAATGCAAAGCAGAAGTCCAAACACAACTCCAATTTTGTCAAATAAATGTATGGGGAAGAAATGGTAGAGAAAAATACTCCAAAATATTGACAATATTTAACTCTGGATTATTTTTATATTCTTCTTTACATTTTCCTACATATATAGTATTTTCTATCAGGAATGTTATTTATGTGACCAAAATAGTTATTTTTTTTTTCTTTTTAGAAAAAGAAAATGAATGGTTTTATCCAGGGCTTCAAAGCCACAGAAATTTGGAGTCACAGTCGGGTGTGAGTTCAATATGTTAAAATTTAGAGAGTTCAAGTTTGGTTCAGGTTTAAAATTTTAATCCTATGTGTAGATAGATGAGTAAAACATTTTTCAATTTTTAAATAGCTACTGATGAAAAAAAGAAAAACCCAAAACATTAACAGCTGAACCTGATCCCAATGTTTCACTCAATTTAGGTGCAGCTTCAGGTTCAGAAAAAAATTTTAAAATTCTTGAACCAGAACAGGTTCAAGGTCTGGGTCTCGTTGAGTTTGAAGATCTGGTTTTATCAGATTTGAGTAACCAAAAATAAATAAGTATGTAAATAAAAATCCCAGAAGGAGCTGCACACCCTAAGTTTTTGTCTCTGAGTCAGAGACTGGGTATATCCAGTGCTCACTGCAGCTCACCCAGCAACACTAAAGATGCACACAGTGAAGAACAAGCCAAGGAGTCCACAAGGTCTCAACATGAAGGAGATTCTTCTTTTGGTGACAGGCATGAACTGGTGTTCCTTGGTTTTTCATTCTGTTCCCCAGATACTTGGGCACTTGGGCACTTGCTAGCCCTCCACACCTCCTAGACTTTACATATCACATGCATGCATGTGTTCCAGTGTGACTAAAGAACCCCATTTCTCTGATGAGGACAACAAAAGGCCTGCTTAAGCAGAGCTGCATCCTTATGACTGTGAGGGACCCATGCGGCACAGTCACTAGGGCGGCACTAAGGTTTTTCCTCAGTCCTTTCTGTCCCTCTGAACTCAGGCTTCCCCCCTTGCCCGGGGTTGTTAAGTGATTGGCACTACCAGGAGGCAAATAGGAACTCCAAGTTTCTGTGAAAACGGGAGTTTGGGCTGTAGTGCTAATTGTACTTTTCATCAGGATAAAGATATCCAGATGTGAGAGAGAAGGAAGTTCTTTCCCATGCTGTCCAGCACATGACTGAGTGTGAAGAGGCATTGATTCTGTGAGGGAAGAAAATGAATACACCTGTGCCATCTTCTGTCTACCCTCCTGTTACTTTAAATAAATTAAACCATCGCACAGGTTATAGTCACCAAAAAGCAAATGGAGTACTGTGTTCAAGACCTTTGATGTTAACTTTTTAATGAAGGAAGAACAAAAATGCATTTATAAACCTTGTAGAGATTTATACACAATTTCCTACTTCCAAACCTATCATGTCTGTAGCCATAGCACCCTGGCACTCTATCCCGCCTGATCTCAGCAGCTAAGCAAGCAGGGTTAGTTCTTGGGTGGGAGACCACCTGGGAATACCAGGTACTGCAGGCTAGGGAGAAGGATCTGGCAATTCATTCCTGAAACAATCTACCATTGAAAACCCTATGAACAGCAGAGAAGCACTAACATGGTGCCAGGCATGGCACAGTGTTGGGGAGTGTTTTATTATGTTGTACATAGGGTCGCTATGAGTCAGACTTAACTCACTGGCACCTAACAACAACAAACAAATCTATCATATAAACGTGTTGAGGCCATTCTGTGCATTTTATCTGTGGGACATTTGAGAGATACCTTATGTGAGAGCAATTTTAAGGTGTGGCTTTTGTCTCATTTCTTTATAGTAATATGTTAGAGAATTAATCACTGATCCAGAGAATTTTGGAGCTGGATCTCAATGGTTGACATTGTGTAGTTAATTTTTATATGATAAAACAATAGACAGCAATGCAGAGATGGAGAAATAAATATACATATGTGAAATGCTATGTTTTTATGAGTGAAAGCTAAATTGAAATCAGGTTTTTCTTCAATTTCTAAAATGTGCCCACAAATTCAACACTGTTATATTTGTTAATTGACTGGTTGCTAGCTTTTAATGATGAAAGATGATGTTATTTAGCAAAAGAAGTAAAAAGGGACAAAAAGAAAAATTATTGATCATGAATGTGGAAACTATGGCTTGGTATATAAAGGAAATAACATGTTTTTATTGCTACTAGTTGCACAGTATAATTTTTTACCAATGTTCTCATCCCAAATGACAAAACTCACCATCGTACTCAAAATAGCAAAAAGCATGGACTGTGGATTTAAAAAAATACAGAGAGAGGGATAAAGTTCGGGCCAAGTCTATAGAAAAGAGGTTCAAATATCTTATAAAGTATCAGACCAAGCTGAAGTCTTTCAAAAATTGGAACAGCTTACTTTTGGCAAAGTACAGCTTCCTGTTCCCAAGAGTGATGGCTTCAGATTAATTTTTGAACATCAAACAGGCTTTTTTCAGGGCCTCATTTTGATGAGTTCTGATGGGTAATCAGAAATACATGGATTAACTCTGCTTTCAAATAAACATGGGTTTAGCAATTAAAGAGAAGAAAGCTTGGCAGAGTGAGTTCTGAGTTCTGCCAAACTCTAAACATGGGACTAGTTGGTTGGGTGTCCTAGATGAGAACATGTGATTGAAGGGCCTCCCCCCTCCTCCAGGATTATGTTAATAATTTTCAGGTCACCCTCCTTTGCTCAACCATCCTGGGGATTGGAGAGTAGGGCACTGTGAGTTAACTGTCTCCCCACACTCTTTGCTTTTGGCAAGCCACATGTCACACCCACATCCTGCAGCAACTGGAGGATCTGGGAACACCTCCCAGGCTGGTCCCCAAGGACTTGCAGGAGCCACCCATCACCTTTCCTGCAGCTTCTCTCTGATTGAATCTTTGGGGTAACAAAGCATTTTATTCTGCTTATACTATTTTACTCTCCTGAGTTTTGGGCTGCATAGTTTATACAGCCAGAAAGCCAGCTGATAAGGAGACCCCAGAGATAGTTTGTTACAGAGTGCCATGTTGTGGCTCTATGAGTATCATGTTGGGAAGTGTGCATTCCCTAACAGCTCCATGCTGAGCTATGTGTAGAAGTTACATGGTGACTTTATGGGAGTCCTCCAGATCCTGTCCCCATGTGTCTGTTAGCTTGTTGTGCTCTGGGAGCTTGTGTGTTGCTGTGATGCTGAAAGTTATGCCACTTGTATTTCAAATACCAGCAGGTTTCAGCTGAGCTTCCAGACTGAGACAGACTAGGAAGAAGGACCCAGCAGCCCACTCCCCAAACAATTAGCCATTGAAAACTCTGTGAATAACAGGGAAGAACTGTCAAATATAGTACTGGAAAATGAGCCCCCAAGGCTGAAAGACATTCAGGAAATGACTAGGAAAGAGTTGCCTCCTCATAGTAGAGTTGACCTTAATGAGGGGAAGCTCCTTTTCCTGATGTGGCATGACTCAAAATGGAAAGAATCATAGTGACTGCAACAAAGGGCTCAAACATAAAAAGATCATGTGCATGGCACAGTGCTGGGCAGTGCTTTGTTCTGCTGTAGTTAGGGTTGCTATGAGTCAGATCTGACTTGATGTCATTTGCCAAGAGTAATAATAATGACAGAAATGTGTTACATATTCCAAATCTTTATTTTAACAATGTATAATACCTTAATCTAGATGAAGAAATTGCCAAACACTTTGTGGGGAGAGTTGTAGGGACAATGGATGTCCTAAAATCCCAACATATGACCACTCATGACCACTGAAGTCTTTGAAAAGGCATTACTTTTGACTGAAGTCAGTTTATACTTGTTCATTTTCTTCAGTCTGCAGCCATACTACTGTGGCGTCAGATCCCGTAATATCTTGGAAACTAAACAGGGTTGATCCTGGTTAGTACTTGGTTGGAAGACCTCCTGGGAACACCAGGTGCTGTAGGCTTGGGAGAAAGACTCAGAAACCTACTCCCAAAAATCAATCCACCATTGAAGACCCTATAAATAGCAGATAAGCCCTGACAATAGTGTTTTGTCTGTTGTAGGTAGGATTGCTATGAGTCAGATTCCAGCTTGATAGCATCTAACAACAATAACAATTTTCTTAAGACTGCTTATAATAAAAAGGTTCATAGTGAAAAAATTCTTAATTCTAATATATTTGATTTTACCCATCCATACCTGACATAAATTCAGGTAACTGAGATTCTACCATCAATGGTCTACTTTTTTAGATGTATTCATACAAACCTTGTTAGATTTTCTTTTAACATGAAAGAATAGCATAGTTGACTATGAGTAAAGTCTCTAGAACAAGATTCAAATCCCAGCTCAGACCTTTCTACATGTATGACCTTGATCAGGTTACTTCTCAGTTTATTTACCTATATATGGGGACTAATAATACTGGCTATTTCATAGGGCTCTTGTGATCATTTAATTAGATAGCAAATCAATACCCAATAAATGTGAGCTATTATCAATATCTAACTAAATTCTGTGATGTTTACTGAACTTTTTCAAAAATTATCTCAGACTATTAAAACTGGACAGCACTATTAACTTTCTAATGATGTGATATTTCCAAAGAGAGCTGAATTTAGAAAAGGTTAGCACTTTTAAAGGCCATGCTAGATAAGAGATGAGTATGGGAATGTTGCTCTTCTCAGCAGTGTGACTATGGAAGAAGCCAAATTGATTAGGTTGTATGGTGTCAGCAAAAACACTGATAAAGTAATAAGAACTCAAAAGGAGGAAAATATGGATTTTTCCTTAAAGGGTAATCCACAATAGTAAAGTTGATGCTTGAGATGTGTTTAGAGGCGTATTTCCCAAAGAACATCCTAAGGAACACTAGTTCACGAGATGTACCTTAGAAAAGGGCTCCTATGGTCCAAGACATTTGGAAAGTGGTGATATTTATTGTGTCACCTTAGAAATCCATAATGTATCTTAGCTTATCAAAGGCTCTGATTAGAAGGAATCTATTTAAATTTAGCCTGCAGCTGTAGCCCTGTGGCATCTGATCCCATCAGATCTCGGAAGCTAAGCAGGGTCGGGCCTGGTTAGTACCTGGATGGGAGACCTCCTGGGAACACCAGAAGCTGTAGGCTTGGGAGAAGGACCTGGCAACCCCCTCCCAAAAAATCAATCTGCCATTGAAAACCCTATGAACAGCAGAGAAGCACTGACAATAATGTTTCCCCTGTTGTACAGAGGGTCGCTATGAGTTGGATACCGACTTGACAGCACCTAACAACAACAACAACAACATTTAAATTTAACCCAAAATTTTCCAAAGTTACCTGTCTCCATGTCCCAGGGGTATTGTCCGCAGAACACGTTTTGAAACATAAAAAAATGTATCATCTAAGTTTTTAAAAATCATGATTTCATCATATAAGCCCACACATTCTGGAAGCCTGGACTACTTTGAAGTCTTTGGATTTGGTTGATAGAGTAGCACTGCATTGTTTCACCAGAAAGTCATTCTTTAAGCTGCTTTATTCCTCATCTGGAGTTACAAAGAAAATAAAGTTTCTGCAGATAACCTCCTAATAGTTGCCCTTCTGTACTGTTAGATTTATCTGCTTACATAAGAATTCTTTCTATGCTGTGCTTCCTTTGCCTTTGATGTAATTTGGAGCAAGAGGTTTCATGTTCAGATTTATATGGGTCTGACCAGAAGGCTGGTGGGATGGGGATCCCTTGGGATTATGAGGTAAAAACCATGATAGGGATGACAAAGTGCTGTCCCCTCCCTCCAGTTACCAACATAGCAGATGGAACTGATCCCTAGCTGGAGACTTTGACAGACCTCAGAGGTAAGGGTCTATTGTGTCTACCACAGGACAGAGATCCTCAGATTTTCTTCTTTCCAGATCCCTTGCCTCAGTGAAGGAGTCCTTGGGAAAGGAAGCACCAAAGAAGATCAAGTCAAACAAACCCTGAGCCCTTCAGAAACTCTGAACAAAGGGCTCTGCCATTAGAGCTATTGTGTGGATTCACACCTGAGTGCTACATTGGTGGTGCCCTGTCCAGAGGTGGAGATGGCAGATGGAAGAAAGGAAGCACCAAGTCATTCACAGAGAAGGAGTTGTATTTCACAGAAGCTCATCTGAGGACCAGAGTTTGATCCCCAGCACCACAAAAATGGAAGAAGGATGTGGCAGTCCACTCCCAGGGCAATCCCAAAACAATCAGCCATTGAAAACCCTATAAGGGTTGCTATGAGTCAGACACAACTCGACGGCACCTAAAAACAAGCAACATGCCTGCTCTAAGCTACAGAAGTAACAATAAAAATAAGGTCCAGCTTCTACAGAAACCTCTTGTCTTTAGGTCCATAGGGATCATGTGAAAAAGGACAATACTTGAAATTAAGACTTCCCCACTGTTGAGGTTTTGGCTCTAGCCCGGCTAAAGTTAGGGCCAAGCCCACAACATAACACGTGACCGATGTCAAGAAAGAAGGACCTCGGGAGACCTTCAGATGGCTGGAGAAGGACAGGGAAGGTTTATTGGGGTGCTCCCCTTAAGGAGAGCAAGGAGCAGGCAGCCCCTATAGAGCAAGGCTCTACCCCTTTAAGTGCTGGCTCTATGCCTGCAGCATAGAATGCTGCAGGCTAAGTGCTGGTACAGCTCAGCCTTAAAGGCACAGCCACAGCCGCTGGTGTTCAGTTGAGGTCCGATGGTCTTGAC
>VMDO01031323.1:0-20230 GCA_007922755.1 Pedetes capensis
TGAATCAAAATTATAAGAAGGAAAAATCCTATTCAAATGTCAGATCAAAATAAAAGGGGAAAAAAGAGATAAGAATGGTGTCAATATAAATGGTCTAGAAAATGCATGCAATTGTTCTAACAAGAGAAAAACAACGATCACTACAGGAAAAGTTTCTATCTTAAACAGAACTGGAACCCAAGGACATATAGAAAAATATTACCAAGTAAAAGATAGAGAAGACATAGATGGGGAGGGGGGAGGGGAGGAGGGGGGAGCATATGGGAGGGTAAGGGGGAACCTATATGAATAATGTACATCAAAATGCATATATGGAAATGTCACAATGAAAAGTATGTCAGAATGAATCACATTAAAGTGTACATTAAAAATTTCCAATAAAAAATTTGTTGACTTGATAAATGAATGTCTGATATTTGTGTTTAACTCCCAGTAATGCTGGAAGGTTTTTTAGAGTAGAAATCACTAGGCTATAGTAAAGTCAGTGTCACTGAGTAAATATTTAACTTACTGGGTCTTGTTCTATTCCAGGAACTTGCATTTTATCATTTGGTCTTTGAAATGACTTTCTGAGGTTATTATTAATATTTCCATTTTAATGATTAGGAAATTGATTCAGAAAAGTTAGATAATTTCCTCAGAATTATTTAGTTAGTAAGTGGCCAAGCTCATATTCAAAGCTTGGCCACTTACTCAAAACCCTAAGCCATATATCACTAAGCTATGCTCTATTTAACAGGGAAGTTGTTAGAATCCTCTTGAATAGAAACATATTACATTTAGTTTCTGTTTTACAATCCAAGAGTTGTAAAAAAAATTGTCCACAGTCTTCCCAAAACTAAACTGCAATTCTGTACCACACTCTACAATCCTGTCTTATTGGGAATATTCTTTATAGTCCCTAAAATTCTCAAGCTCCAAAAATAGCTTCCCTGGACATAAAGTCTCCTAAATTTTCTTCTATTATACTTTCTCATTCAGAACACCAAATCTTATCACTTGAGAAAAGCCTGTCTAAAGTTTAGTCAGGCTCTGGAGAGTATTAAGATTATCTTGGTCAGCACAAATAAGTGGTCATTACTGTGTACCAAGTATTTATTCTCATAAAATTGGATTATAATTATGACCTTAGGTAACATTGACAAGTGGCTCTGGGTTTTTATTTTAAGTTTGCCTTATGCTGTGACAATTAGTGTAGCCTATTCAATAAAATGGGACCAGGGTTTAGCTCAGTTGCTAGAGTACTGCACTGTGCTCTCTGAGGCCCTGGGTTTAATCCTCAGCACCGCAAAAATGGGAGAAGGACCTGGCAGCCCAATCCTGAAACAATCTTGAAAGCAATCAGCCATCAAATACCCCATGAAAAGCAGTGAAGCACCGACGTAGTGCTGAGCATGGCAGTGCCAGGGAGTGTTCTGTTGTACATAGGATCAGTATGAGTTGGACCCGACTTGATAGTACCTAACAACAAATCAGATGAAATAATGGTCATGATGCATCATGAAAATCCCTTCCCATGATCTCAGAGTTTATTATCCAGTGAGGGTCCTTCGGTTGCCAATCCATTCTCTTGTCAACAAGCCCAAAGGACCAGCTCTAGAGTGAAGACTGTATGCCTTCTTATATTGGGTTTGTGGATGGAAATGACATTTTGGAAAACTAAAATTTTCTGCTTCAAAGAACAGCAAATTTTTGTGGTCTTCAGTAGCTGTGTTCCTGTAAGGTTTGAATATAGAAAGTTTGGCAGTGGGATCATATGTTGAGTCTCCTGATGGAATTTATTCATTCAACACATATATATTGAGTATAATACTTACATATGCCAGACTCACTTCTACTGCTAGGCAGTAAGGCTTCATCAATGAACAAAACTGTCTGCCTTACTAGAGCTTATATTCCAGTAGGTGGAGGGAATAAATAACAAGTAATCTATAAGTGTCTTACAAGTAATTGTAAGACAAAAAATTATGTAGAATATTAAAATATGTCAAGTGCTTGGCAAGGAAAAAGGATTGAGAGGGCAAGGAGCAGGGCAGGGACAGATTAGAACAGAAAATAGAATCTGCAGGGCAGGTCTCATTGAGAAGATGACATTGGACAAAACTATCAAAGAGAGAGAGAGTTCTACAGACCTTTGAAGAAACTGTTCTACAATGAGAACAGCACTTCCATGTCCCAAAGAAGGGATCATGTCTGATGTTCCTGGAACAGCTGTTCAATGTGGCCACACCCGGGGAAGGGAGACAGTGATGTCAGAAAGGGAGCAATCAGTCCTATGCTTAGAGAGGACTGCATAGACCCTCAGGGGCAAAGGTCAATGTGCGGAACTGATAGCTAGTTATTGAGGTAAATTACCTTCTAAAGCAATTACATATTATAAGGGAAAATACTATTTTGTGCATGGATTATTTCTCAAATCACATTTTATTAATTCTGATTTGAATATATGTGTTTATATAAGTGTTTATATGATATTGAGAAAACTGGATAACAATGAACTAAAGAATGAAGTTGGACCCTGATATTACACTATACCCCAAAATTAAGTCAAAATGGATCAAAGACCTAAGCATAAGATCAGAAACTATAAAAGTTCTGGAAGAAAACATAGAGGAAGATCTCTTTGACAATGGCCTTGGCTATGAAATTTTGGATACCACGTCAAAAGCTTAGACTACAAAAGCAAAAGTAAACAAGAAAGACTGAACCAAACTAACTTTTTCACACCAAAGGAAACAATGAAATGAGAAGGCAACCTCCAGATTGGAAGAAAGTATTTGTAAACCCTATATCTGATAATGGGATAATATCCAAAGTATATAAGAAATCATACAACTCAATAGGAAAAACCCAAATAACTTTATTTTAAAGTGGACAAAGGATCTGCACAGACATTTCTCCAAAGAAGATTTTATAAAATAGCCAATATGTATACAAAAGGGTGTTTGATTCAGCCATCATAAGGAAAATGCAAATCAAAACCACAATGAGCTAAGACTCCATGTCTGTTAGGATGGCTATACTCAAAGAGATAAGGGATAACAAGTGTTGATGAGGGAGAGAAAAAGGAACTCTTGTATTTCTTTTATTATGCAGATATGTAAATTGGTGTACTAATTATGAACAACAGTATGGAGTTTCCTCAAAAAATTAAAAATAGAAGTACCATATGGCCACAGCAATTCCTCTGCTGGATATATGTCCAAGGAAAATGAAATCAAAAACTCCGAAAGAAATCTATACTCCCATGTTCACAATAGCTATGACATGGAAACAATCTTAGTGTATATCAACAGATGAATGAAGAAATTGTCTTTATGTTGACATAAATTTTTTATTCTCTTGGGTAAACACTTGGAATGAATTGATGGACCAAATGGCAAGTGTATGTTTAACTTTATTAGAACTAACCAACTGTTAATCTAAAGTGGTTGTATCATTTTACATTCCTACCAGCAAAACATGAGTTTAAGTTGTTTCACATCCTCCCCAAAAGAACTTGGTGACGAGTCTTTTTAATTAGACATTGTAGTATAGTTGAAGTGGTATCACATTATGGCTTCAATTGCATTTCCCTGACTAATGATATAAAACATCTTTTTAATATGTTTATTAGCTTTATGTATATCTTCTTTTTTTGAAGTGTCTCTTCAAGTCTTCTTTTCATGTTTTAATCAAGTTATCAACCATCTTACTGCTTTGGAGGAGTTTATATATCCTAAATTCTTTTTCCATGTTAGCACATACTTTTTCATATTCTATATTTTCATTTTCTTGATGGTATATTTTTAAAAGCAGAAGTTACTTATTTTTGTGAAGTCCGATTTATCATTTTTTTTTCTTTTATGCCTAATATGTTTTGGGTACAATCCAAGAAATAGTTACTGAACACAATAGGCAAGACTTTAATGTTTATTCCTGTAAGTTCTGTAGTCCTGTTGTTTAAATTTAGGCATATGAAGTATTACTGAATGATTTTTTAGTTTGATATAGGGCAAGGGTTAAGGTTCATTTTGTTCCATTTATGTTTCCATTTTCAGAACCATTTGTTTTGAAAAGATTATATTTTCAATGTTGAATTGCCTTGGCTTCTTTGTAAAAGAATAGTTTGTGTATATGTGAGACTATATCTGGATTTACTCTGCTCTATTTATCTATTTCCTTATACAAATATCATGGTATCTTGATTACTAACTCCTGAAATCAGGTAATATAAAATTTTCAATATTCTTTTTAAAATTTCTTTTATTTTACAAGGCTCTTTATATTGCTATATATATTCTAGATCAGGTCATCAATGAAAGAAAGAATTGAAATCAGGATTGCATGGAATTTATAGATCAATTTGAAGAGAATTGTTGTTGTTAGGTGCCATCAAATTGGGTCCAACTCATAGCAAACTATAGTACAATAGGATGAAACGCTACCCAACGCTGTGCCATGCACATGATCTTTTTATGGTTGAGCTCGTTGTTGGAACCACTATATTTATTCTCATTTTGAGTCATGCCACATCAACAAAAGGAAGTCTCAAGGGCTTTTTTCCATTCCCATCACTAAAGTCGACTCTACTTTGAGGAGGCAACTTTTTCCCAGTCATGTCTTGAATGCCTTCTAGCCTCATTCTCTGCCAATATATTTGACAGTGCTTCTCTGCTATTCATAGGGTTTTCAATAGCTAATTGTGTTGGGAGTGGACTGTGAGACCATTCTCACTAGTTTGTCTTAGTTTGGAAACTCAGCTGAAACTTATCCACCATGGGTGGCCTTGCTGGTATCTGAGATACCAGTGGCATAGCTTCCAGCATCACAACAGCACACAAGATCTCATAGGACAAGCTGACAGATCCATGGGGGAAAGAATAAACACCACAAAAATCCATGAACTATATCTATCTTAATGTGTATCTATTAATTTTTGCCTTTAATTAAAGTAACTTTTTATAGTTTCAATATAATGGTTATATATACTTTTGTTCAGTTTATTCATAAATATTAATATATATGATACTACTGAAATGGTGTTTAGTATTTAGTATAAATGGTATTTAGTTCCAATTGTTTTGTATAAGCCTGTAGAAATATTATTGATCTTTTATATAGATTGTTAGATTGTGTAACATCTGACCTATTATAATCAATTACAAATTCTAGTACTTTTTATTTTTAAAGATTCATTAGCAAATTTTGTGTTGACAATAATTTGGCTTATAAATAAAATTAATTATTTGCAATTTTTATGGTTTACTTTTTCCTTGAATTTTTATACTGGCTAGAATCTTCAATATAATTTTTGTTAGAAAGTGGGTGTCTTTGGCTTGCTTTTTAGGAAAAAGCCTGAATACCTTGACATTATATTTGATATTAGCTATAGATTTTTTAGATGATCTTGAATAAATTGAGGAAGTACTTATCATTGCCTAATAGTCTGGTAAGTGTTGTTGTGAATAAATATTGACTTTTATCATGTTTTTCTATATCTTTTAAGACAATTATATAGTGGTTTTGCCTTTATTCTGTTAATATAATGAATTATATAATCAAATATTTCAATTTTGACACTATTTTATACCCTGTTCATACAAAGGTGAGGACATCCTCTACAATATTTATATGTTTCATAGGATAAATTCTACTTGCTCCATATATGCTATTTTCTCTAGATATTTATCCATTTGATACTAATATTTTATTGGAGGTTTAGAGTTCATGACATGGAAAGTATAATTTCTTTTCCTAATAATATTCCCCTGATATTCTGTGAATGAAATTAAGATATTTCATCTATCATATAATTTATTAATATAACCATTTGGCTTTTAGTTTTGTGAGATTTACAATTATGAATGCAGTATCATTGATGGAAGTAGGGCCAGCTGCATTTTCTAAGACGTTTCCCTATTGTATCTAAAATAGTGAATTTATTGAGATAATATTTATAATATTTCATTGTTGTGCATGTAAGACATGTAGGATCTGCAGTGATATCACTTTGGTTACTTATGTTGCTAATTTGAATTCCCTTTTCTATTCTTGGGAGAAGTATTTTGCAACCTACTCCCAAAACAATTTGCCACTTGAAAACTCTATGAATAGTAAAGAAACACTGACAATATTGCTATGCATGGCAGTGTGTCAAAGAGTGGTTTGTTCTATTGTACATAGGGTCACTGAGTCAAACTCAATTCAATGGCACCTAACAACAATTTTTATTCTTGATTAGTTTTGCTAGGTCATTATCAATTTTACTAATGTTTTCAACTAACCTTTTTTTTTCTTTCAGTACTGGGGGGTGAATTCAGGGCCTTGTACTTGCATGCCTTGTAAGTGCTGTACCACTGATGTTCACCCTCAGCCCATTTTTTTTTTACTTTTTGAGACAGGGTCTCTCTAAATTACCAAGATTGCCTCTAGTCTCGAACTTGTGATCCTTCTGCCTCTGCCTCCCAAGTCACTGGGATTATAGGCATGTGCCACCATGCCCAGCTCAAATAACTAATCTTTGACTCCAGTCATCTGTGTATGGTTAGCCTGTTTTCAATATAATTGGTTGAAGCTATTATCTGAATTATTTTCTTCCTTCAATTAACTTTGGCTTAGTTTACTTTGTGCTAAACACCAAACATTTTAAGGTGAAAAAAACTTGACAATCTATTTCATAACTTATTTTCTTTTTTAACTACATTCTTAGCTTTCATTTTTTGTTGTTGTTGTTGTTATTGTTAGGTGCCATGGAGTTGAGTCAAACTCATAGAACCTTACATATAACTGAACAAAACTCTGTGCCAGGCATATGATCTTTTCTATTTAAGCCCATTGTTGCATCCACTGTGTCAATCTATCTAGTTGAGGGTCTTCCCTTTTATTTCTTTCTTTCTTTCTTTTTTTTTTGTTGTTATTGACCCACCACTCTTCCAAACATGATATCCTTTTCCAGGGACCAGTCCCTCTGACATGTCCAAAATATGTAAGACACGGTCTAGCCATCCTTGCTTCCAAGGAACACTCTGGTTGCACTTCTTCTAGGACAGATCTGTTGGTTCTTTTGGCAGTCCATAGTATATTCAATATTTATCTCTAGCACTATAATTCAAAAGCATCAATTCTTCTATCACCCTTATAAAATGTCCATCTTTCACAAGCATAAGATGTGCCTGAAAATATCATGGCATGAGTCATGTGCACCTTCATCTTCAATGTGATATCTTTACTTTTCAATACTCTAAAGAGGTCTTTTGCAACAGTTTTTCCCAATGCAACAAGCTTTTTGATTTCTTGACTGCTGCTTCCATGGGTGTCAGTCGACTGATGAATCAAGTGAAGCAAAATCTTGGACAACCTCAATCTTTTCTCTATTTATTATGAAGTTGAGTACTGACACAGTTGTAAGGACTTTTGTTATCTTGAGGTTGAGGCACAATCCATACTGAAGGACATGTTCTTTGTTCTTCATCAGTAAATGTTTCAAATTCTTTTCAATTTCAGCAAGGAAAGTTGTGTCATCTACATAAGTTGTTAATGAGTCTCCCTCCAATCCTGATGCCACATTTTTCTTCATAATGTCCAGTTTCTCAGATTATTTGCTTAGCCTAAAGATAGAATAGGTACAATGAAAGGATACAGGTCTGACACACACCTTTCTTGACTTTAAACCAGGCAATGTTTCCTTGTTCTGTTTGAACAATTGCCTCTTGGTCCATGTGCAGATTCATCGTGAGTACAATTAAGTACGCTGGTATTCCCGTTCTTCACAGTGTTATCCATAATTTGTCATGATCCACATAGTCAAATGCCTTTGCATAATCAATAAAACATAGAGATCGTTCTCTTATTCTCTGCTTTTTGCTGATATCCATCTGACATCAGCAATGATGTCCCTGGTTCCACACCCTTTTCTGAATCTAGCTTGATTTTCTGGCAGTTCCTTGTCTATATACTGGTGCAGTTGCTTTTGAATGATTTTTAGCAAAATTTTACTTGTGTGTGATATTAGTGATATCACTTGATAATTTCCATATTTGTTTGAATCCCCTTTCTTGGGAATAGTCACAAGTATGGATCTATTCCAGACATTTGGCTAGGTAGCTCTTTTCCAAGTCTCTTGTCATAAGCAAGTGAGCACCTCCAGAGCTGCATCCATTTGTTGAAACATCTCAATTAGTATTCCATCAGTTCCTGGAGGCATATGTTTTGCCAATGACTTCAAACCATCTTCCATTTCTTCCTTTAGTATCATTGGTTCTGGATCATATACAATCTGTTGAAATGGTTGGTCATCCACCAATTCTTTCTGGTATAATGACTCTGTGTATTCCTTCCATTTATTTTGATGTTTCCTGCACCGTTTAATATTTTCCCTGTAGAAACCTCCACTATTGTCACTCGAACCTTGAATTTTTCTTCAATTCTTTAAGCTTATGAGAAACCAAACATATTCTTCCCTTTTGTATTTTTATCTCCAGCTCTTTGCACATGTCATCATAGTACTTGATTTTGTCTTCTCCAGCTGCCATTTGAAGTCTTCTGTTTAGTTCTTTAGTTTTCTCATGTCTTCCTTTTACTTTAGCTGCTCAATGTTCAAGGGCAAGTTTCAGAGTCTCTCTTGACATGTAATTTGGTCTTTTCTCCCCTCTCTTTTCAATAGCCTTTTGTTTTCCTCATGAATGATGTCTTTGATGTCATGCCACAACTTGTCTGGTCTTTGATTATTAGTATATAATGCATTATATCTGTTCTTGAGGTCTCTGAACTCAAGTGGGTTATAGTCAAGGTCATACTTGTATACTTGTTCTAATTTTCTTCAGTTTCAATTTGAACCTGCTTATGAGCAGTTGATGGTCTAATCCACAATCAGCAACTCATCTTATTCTGGCTTTTGATATTGAGCTTTTCTGTCATCTTATCCAACAAATATAGTAAATCTGGTTCCTGTATGTTCCATTTGGTGAACTCCATGTGTACAGTGATCATTTATGTTGGTGAAAAAAATGTATTTGCAATGAAAAGGTCGTTAGTCTGACAAAACTCTATTATGAGATCTCCAGCACGAGTTCTGTCATGAAGGCCATATTTTCCAGCTACTGAGCCTTTGTTCTTTGTTTTTAAGCTTTTCATTCCAGTCACCAGAGTGACCCTCATAGGATTTTCATTGGCTTATTTTTTTGGAGTGTGTTTTCAGGTCCTTCTCACATTTTTGTGGTGCTGGGAATCGAACCCAGGACCTCAGAGAGTACTAAGCAGCACTCTACAAATTGAGCCCCAGTTTTAATTGACATAGAGTAATTGTATGGGGTCCAGTGTGATATTTCAGTAAAGGTATGCAACATATAATGATCCAATCAAGGTAATTGATACATCTATCATCTGAAAGGTATATCATTTCTTGGTGTTGGGGAATTGCAAAATCTTCTCCACTACCTATTTTGAAATATTCAATTACTGATGTCAACCATAGTTTTCCCATGGTACCACAGAACATTAGAAGTTATTCTTCCTATCCAATTGTAGGCCTCTACCTATTAACCATCTTCTTTCCATCGAGCCCTCCCCCAACCTCTCCCAGGATTTGGTAGCCACTACTCCTTTCTCAGCTTCTTTGAGAAAACTTTTTAACTTCCAAATACAAGTGGGAATATTTTGTACTTGTCTTTTTATGCCTCACATATTTTACTTAACATCACACAGTTTCATCCATGTTGCTGCAACTGACAGGATTTCATTCATTTTTATACATGAATAATATTTGATCATGTGTATATAACATATGTCTTTATATATTTGTCAGTGGACATATAGGTTGATTCTATATCTTAGTTATTGTGAATAGGACTACAATAAACATAGGAGTTCAGGTTTCTCCTTGACATACTGATTTCAATTTCTTTGGATATACATACTGGATTGTGTAGTAGTTCCATTTCTAGGTTTTGGAGGAAACTTCATTCTGGTATACCAATTTATACTTTTACAAATAATACATGAAAGTTCCATTTTTTTCCATATCTTCACTAGCAATTGTTACTTTTTGTGTTTTTGATAATAGTCATCCTCACCACAGTGAGATAATATTTCATTCTGGTTGTGATTTGCACTTCCTTGATGATTAGTAATGTTGAGTAATTTTTCATGTACTTCTTGGCCACATATATTTTCTGGAAATGACTATTTAGGTCATTTGCCCATTTTAAGATCAAATTATTGGATATTTTGCAGTTGAAGTCTTTTGTTTATTTATTTGTTTTGAGGTCCTGCACGATTGAACCCAGGGCTTCATACATGCTTTACATGGGCTCTATCGCTGAGCTACCCTCTCAGTCCAATTTTTTACTTTTTATTTTGAGATAGGTTCTCCCTAAATTATACAGCCTGTCTTTGGCCTTGAACTTGTGATCTTCCAGCCCCTGTCTCCTGAGTCACTGAGATTACAGTTATGTGCCACTATACCTGGCCTGCTGTTGAGCTGTTTAAGTTCTTCATATATTCCAGAAATTAATTCCTTGTTAGGTGAATAGTTTGAAAATATTTTCTTTCATTTTGTAGGTTGTTTCTTCACTTTGTTGATTATTTTGTTTGCTATATAGAAGCTTTTTTGCTTGATATAATCCCATGTGTCAATTTGGGTGTGTTAACTCTGCCATTTGGGTCATATCTAAAAAAATCTTTATCCAGATCAATTTCATAAAACATTTCTGGTATATTTGATTGTAGTAGATTCATAGTTTGTGGTCTTAAATTTATGTCTTTAACTCATTTTGAGGTGAGTTTTGTATATGGTGAAAGATAGGGGCATATTTTTCTTCCTCTGCATGTGAATGTTCAGTATTCCCAGTACCATTTATTGAGGCTTTGTATTTCTTATGGTTTCTTTCTCAGCAATTTTGTTATTGGTATATAAAAAAGCTGACAAGTTGATTTTGTATCTTGCAACCTTGCTGAATTCATTTATCAGTTCTAACAGTTTTTAGTGGCATCTTTAGGTTTTTCTACATATAAAATCGTGTCATCTGCTACCATGCATAATTTGACCTACTTTTGAATTTGAAAGCCCTTTCTTTCTTTTTAACATCTTACTGCTTTAAGTTGTTTTCTTTCTTTTTTTTTTTTTCAGCTCAGTGCATACAGCACTGCTCTGCACTCTCTGAGGACCCAGGTTTGATCCACAGCAGTGCAAAAACAGGAGAAGGGCATGGCAATCCACTCCCAAAGCAATCCCAAAACAATCAGACACTGAAAACCCTATGAGGGTTGCTATGAGTTGGACCAGACTCAACGACACCCAACAAGATTTTTTTAATACTATATAGAATAAGAATAGTAAAAGTAGATCATTATCTTGTGCTTGATCTTAGAGAAAATAATTTCAGCTTTTTCCCTATTTAGCATGATTTAACCTGTGGATCTGCAGATTTAGCCCTTATCATTTTGAGGTACATTCCTTCTATATCTAATTTTTTGAGGGCTTATATCATGAAAGCTGTTGAATTTAGCCAATGCTTTTTCTGCATATATTGAGATAATCATATGGTTTTTATCCTTCACTCTGTTGCCATGATGTATTCTGCTTATTGATTTATGTATTTTGAGTCATCCTTGTATCCTTGGGGAAAATACCATTTGATTATGGTATACAGTATTTTATATGCTACTGGATTCCAGTTGCTAGTATTGGGTTGAGTATATTTGCATCTATGTTTATCAGGGATAGTGGTCTATAGTTTCTCTTTTTTTGTAATGTGTGTATGATTTTGGTGTTAGAGTAATACTGTTCATTTTAAATGTGTCTGGAAAAGTTCTCTCTATTTCTATGCTTTGGAAAATTTGAGAAGAATTAGCACTAGTAATTCTTTAATTTATAAATGTTGTTGTTGTTGTTGTTGTTCTTGTTCTTGTTCTTGTTCTTGTTCTTGTTAGTGACCATTGAGTTGGGTCCCACTCACAGCGACCTTATGTACAATTGAATGAAACACTCCCTGGTTCCATGCCAGGCACACGCTCATATTTATGTTTAAGCCCATTGTTGCAGATATTGTGTCAATCCTTCTAGTTGAAGGTTTTCCTGTTTTTTGTCGACCTGCCACTCTCCCAAACATGATGTCCTTCTCCAGCGATTGGTCCCTCCTGACTACAGGTCCAAATTACATAAGATGCAGTCTAGCCATCCTTGCTTCCAAGTAGCACACTGGTTGCACTTCTTCTAGGACAGATCTGTTCATTCATTTGACAGTCCGTGGTGTATTCAATATTAGTCTCCAGCATCATAATTCAAAAGCATCAATTCTTCTTCTGTCTCCCTTGTTCAATGTCCAGCTTTCACAACCATATGATGCGATTGAAAGTACCATGGCATGAGTCAGGCACACCTTCGTCTTCAATATGACATCTGTACTTTTTAATACTTTACAGAGATCTTTTCCCACAGTTTTTCCCAAAGTAATGCGTGTTTTGATTTCTTGGCTGCTGCTCTGGGGTGGAAAGTAATGTCATTTTCTACATCTAACATGCAAGTGTTAAATCAATTTTGCTTACACATTCAGCATCTTACAGATTTTATAGAACAGTATAAACTAAAGAAGAAAAAAAGTAGGCATTTTAATTAATATGTAATGAAAATCATATGAAATCATAAGTTATATTCTCATTTTTTCCCTTCCTTTTTTCATGTATTTATATAGTTGCATCCTATATTTTGAGATTTTCCTCTCCCTCTTTACCCCTCTTCATTCTTTCTCCTCCCCTTTTTCCCTTCTTCAAAATCTACTCCCACCTGCTGATCCTCTCTCCCTCCCTTTCTGACCTGCTTATATTTTCCACTCCTAGGTAAAAATCATTGTTAATTTTTATATACCTAAATATATATATTTTTCTTCCTTTAAGTTAGATTTAGCTCTGACAAATGAGTGAGAACATATGGTATTTCTCTTTTTGAGAATGGCTTACAATGATGTTCTCCAGTTCCATCCATTTTACTGTAATTGACATAATTTCATTCTTCATTATTGTTGAGTAATATTCCATTGTGTACATATACCAAAAATTTTCAATGCACTCCTCTGTTGATGTATATCTTGGTTGATTCCATACATGTGCAATTGTGTAGAATGATGGATTAAATGTAGAAGTAGGTGTCCCTGTGGTATGATGATTTATTTTCCTTTTGGTTTATTCCTTGGAGTGGTATAGGTGGGTCATATGGAATTTATATTTTTAGTTTTCTAAGGTACCTCATATTGACTTCCAAAGTTATTGAATTAATTTACAGTCCCACCAGCAGTATAAAAATATTCCTTTTTCTTCTCATCCTTGCCAGCATTTGTTACTATTTGTTTTGTTAATCTTGGCCATTCTTACTCGACTTAGATGGAATCTCAGTGTTATTGAGTTATTATTTTGGTGTTTGATTACTTAATTTATTTGTATATTCTAGAAATTAGTCATCTGTCAGATATGTAGCAAGCAAAGATTTTCTCCCAATCTGTGGGCACTTCCTTTACTCTGTTGATTGTTTCCTTTGCTGTACAGAAGCTTTTCAGTTTCATGTAATCTCATTTGTTGATTCTTGATGCAGTTTCCTGGATAATTGGAGTCTTTTTCAAGAAATACTTGCCTATGCCAATTTGTTAGGACATGTTCCCTATCTTTTTTTCTGGTAGTTTTAAGGTTTCCAGTCTTATGTTGAGGTCTCTAATCCACTTTGAGTTGATTCTCATACATAGTGGGAGATACAGATGTATGTTCATTCTTCTGCAAATGGATATCCAATTTTTCCAGCACCATTTGTTGAAAAGACTATTTTTTATCCTATGAATGTCCTTAACTCCTATGTCAAAATCAGGTAACTGTAGTTGGGTGAATGTATGTCTGTGTCTACAGTTGGGTTCCATTGATTTTTATGCCTATTTATGTACCAGTACTAAGCTGGTTTTGCCAGGATGGCCCTGTAGTATAGTTTAAAGTCAGGTACTGTGACACCTCCCGCACTATTTTTGTTGCTTAGGATTCTTTTGGCTATGCATCTTTTTTTTGTGTGTGCTTCCATATGAATTTAAGATTTGTTTCCATTTCTTCAAAGTATGTCATGGAGATTTTGTGATGAGAATTACATTAATTCTGTAAATTGCTTTTAGTAGTATAGCCATAATATTAATTTTTTGACACTTCCCTTTATGAGCAAGGGAAGTCCTTCCATCTTTTAGTATCTTGTGCTATTTCTTTTTCTAATGTTTTGATGTTTGCATTGTAGATTTGTCCTTGGTTAGACTGGTTCCTAAATATTTAAATTTTTGGTGGGCTATTGTGAATGGGATTGTTGTCTTGACTTGATTCTCTTCTTCTTCACTATTGATATAAAGGAAGGGTACTGATTTTTGAGTATTACTTTTGTATCCCACTACTTTGCTGAATGATCTAATTAGCTCTAAGAGTTTTCTAGTGGAATATTTAGAAGGTCCACTCCCAAGGCAATCCAGAAACAGTAAGCCATTGAAAACCCTGTGAGGGTCACTATGAGTCGGATACCGACTTGATGGCACCTAACAACAACAACAACATTAAGTATAGATCATGTCATCTGCAAACAAGGATAGTTTGAACTCTTCTTTCTCTATCTGTTTTCCTGTTTAATTTCTTTTTCTTATCTGATTGCTCTGGCTAGGACTTTGGTCACAATATTGAATAAGAGAGGAAAGAGTAGACATCCTCATCTTGTTGATCTTAGAGGGAATGCTTTCAATTTTCCACATTTAATATGATGTTGGCTATATCTTTTTCAAAAACGGCCTTTATGTTGAGATAAGATCCTTCTACACCTAATTTCTTTAGGACTTTTGTCATGACAAGATAGTGAACATTGTCAATGGCCTTCTCAGCATCAATTGAAATGATCATGTGATTTCTGTCTGCAAGTCTCTTGATATGTTGAATTACATTAATTGATTTATGTATATTGAACCAGCCTTACATCTGTGGAATTAAGCCCACCTGATCATGATGTATGATCTATTTTATGTGTTGCTGAATTCAATTTGCCAGAATTTTATGGAGGATTTTTGCATTAGTGGTCATCAGGGAAATTGGTCTATAGTTCTCTTTCTTTGTAGAGTCCTTATCTGATTTTGGTATCAGAGTGGTACTGGCTTCATAAAACAAATTTGGAAGTATACCTTTCTTTTCTATTTTATGGAATAACTTGAGGATAATAGATATTAATTATTCAAACCTTTAAAACCTTTAAAGGTTTGACAGAATTCAGCTGTGAACTCATCAGGACCTGGGTTTTTCTTTATTGGGAGGTTGTTGTCATTACTGCTTCTAGCTCACTGGTTGGTATGGGTCTGTTTAATTTGCTTATGCACTCAGGATTTAGTTATGGTAAGTCATCAACAAGTCATAGGTATTAAAGATTTTTTTTCCCATTTCTTCTGTGATTTCATCTTTTGGGGGAATATAGTTTCTCAAAGTAGTCTCTGAAGATCTGGATTTCATTGTTATCTGTTGTTATGTCCCCTTTCTCATCTCTGATTTTTTTAAATTTGGGACTTTTCTCTCTTTCTTTTAGTGATTCTAGCTAAAACAGTGTCAATTTTGTTGATCTTTTCAAAGAACCAGCTCTTAATTTTGTTGCCGATAAAGTTTGTTTTATGAAGTTAGATGCTCCTATATTTGGTGAGTAAATATTAAATAACCTTATATCTTCTTCATTGACTGTTCCTTTTACTAAAATGTAGTGACTATTCTGCCTGTTGTGATTAGTTTGGGATTGAATTCTAAATTGTCAGAATTTAGTATAGCTACCCCTGCTGGTAGTAGTCAGGAGAGCTCAATCCCTGGAGACGGACATCATGTTTACAAGAGTGGCAGGTCAATGCAAAAGAGGAAAACCCTCCACCAGATGGATTGACACAGTGTCTGCAACAATGGGCTGAAACATAAATAAGATTGTTTGCCTGGTACAGAATTGGCAAGTGTTTCGATCTGCTGTACATAGGGTTGCTATGAGTCGGACTCGACTTGACGGCACCTAACAACAACAACAAATCCCGGCTGGTTTTTTTACTTCCACATGCTTGGTATATTGTTTTCAGCCTTTAATTTTCAAACTTTAATGGCCTTTGTAGATGATATGAGTCTCTTGAATCCCACATATTGAAGGGTATTTTTTTAATCCATTTGGCTATTCAGTGCTTTTTGAATGGTGAATTGACACTATTTACATTTAGAGTAATTATTGAAAGGAGCTTATTATTCTGCATAATTTTGGTATTTATTTCTTTTGTTTGGTTCATATGTAGTTTGTGTTTGTGAATTCACCTCATGTCTTTTATTCATTTCTTTGGTCTTGTATTGTGGCCTGTCTTGCTTCTTCTATATGTGGTATTTCTTTAAAAATCTTCTGCAATGCTGGCTTGGTTATCAGAAATTGTTTAAATTTTTCAATATCATAAAATGTCTTGAACTCTCCATCTATTGTAAAAATTGCTTTGCTTTTCTGGGTAATCTTGGTTGGTAGTTATTTCGTTTTCAGGACTTGAACATTGTCTAACCATATTTTCCTTGCCTTTAGAGTTGTTGAGAAGTCAGCTGTTATCCTGATTGGCTTATCTTTATAAGCAAATTGGCCTTTCTCTCTTGCAGCCTTTAGAATAGCTTCTTTGCTTTCTAGATTTAGAATTCCAATTATATACATGGAGAGGATTGGTTCTGGTCTACTCTATTTGGAGTTCTGGAGGCTTCTGTGGTTTAAGTATATATTTCTTTCCTTAGAATGGGGAAGTTTTCAGCTTTTATTTCATTGAAGAGATTTCCTATGTCCCTAGTGTTAGATTCAGCTCCTTCTTGAATCCTCTGTATTCATAGGCTGCTTCTCTTCATTTTGTCAAAGACCTGTTGGTAGTACTGATCATAATGCCTCATCTTGCTTTCTTTCTTGGCATCTACATAGATAAGATCTTCAACTTTTTTCTCAGTATCAGAAACCGTGTTTTCAGTTTCATCCAAATCTGGATACTGAAGATTCTACTGTTCTTTTAAATTGGTTTAGACTGTTTGGTAATTCCAGAATTTCTGTCTGATTCTTCTTCATGATCTCAATTTCTTTGCTGAAGTTTTCTTCTAAGTTAGATAGTGCTTTGCCCAGTATTTAAATTGCTCTCATCTGTTTGGTTGTGGTGTCTTTGAGTTCTTTTGACATCTAAATTCTTTTTCTAGCATATCTAAAATTTGGGTCCTTTAAAATCAAATATTGAAAGGTTTTGGTCAATGAAATCACCCTCCTCAACCTGGTTTTCCATGTTTCATGTGTTTTTTGATTGACATTTTCCCATTGTTTGGTCTGGAAATTACTGCCTTGTATGCCTGGAGTTGACCCTGGTATAATGCCTTCTGTGGGGATCTTCAATTCTCATTTAATTGAAAGTGTAGAAAGTTTCTACTGCTACAGCAATCGTTTCTTCCACTCTTGCATTTATAACTTGGAATATATATGTTGTTGTTGTTAGGTGCCATCGAGTCGGTATCCGACTCATAGCGACCCTCATAGGGTTTTCAATGGCTGGGTGCTTCGGGATTGCCTTGGGAGTGGGTTGCCAGGCCCTTCTCCCATTTTTGTGGTGCTGGGAATTGAACTCGGGACCTCAGAGACTGCAGTGCAGCGCTCTACCCACTGAGCTAAATCCCAGCCCCTGGAATATATATATACATATATATATGTGTATATATATATACACACACACACATATATATATTTATATATATATATTTATATATATATACACATATATACACATACACATATGTATATATATATATATACATATATACATATATACATATATATATGGCATCCGATCCCATCAGATCTCGGAAGCTAAGCAGGGTCGGGCCTGGTTAGTACCTGGATGGGAGACCACCTGGGAACACCAGAAGCTGTAGGCTTGGGAGAAGGACCTGGCAACCCCCTCCCAAAAATCAACCTGCCATTGAAAACCCTATGAACAGCAGAGAAGCACTGACAATAGTGTTTTCCCTGTTGTACACAGGGTCGCTACGAGTCAGATACCAACTCGAGGGCACCTAACAACAACAACAACAATATATACAGATATAGATATTGATATAGATATAGGTGGGGCTGGGATCTAGCTCAGTTGGTAGAGCACTGCGCTGCAGTCTCTGAGGTCCCGAGTTCAATTCCCAGCACTGCAAAAATGGGAGAAGGGCCTGGCAATCCACTCCCAAGGCAATCCTGAAACAGTCAGCCATTGAAAACCCTATGCGGGTCGCTATGATTCAGATACTGACTCCACGGCACCTAACAACAACAACATAGATATAGGTAGATAGATATGGCTATGTGAACTTTCCAGGAAGTCTAGCAAATATAAGGGTAGGAGATGTCCTATTTTGGTTTTGACAAATAAGTTTGGGAGATATTAATTGACTAGGGCACCTAAATAAACTAATGGTTGGAAATTATGATTAGTGAGGTTGATGGAAAAAGGTTTTGAAATCTACAGAACTAGAGGGAGAGATAAAGTGATGTGGGGGAAAGCTAATGACATTCCAAAGGAAATAACCAATTTAACCTAATTTTTAAAACAAAGAGGAGATAGAGACTGATTCAACTCATACTGATTAATTCAGACTATGTGACAGTCACTAAGTTCCTTATGACTCCTGTCTACTCTCAGGATGTTGCCAAAGTGCTCTCCAGACCTTACTTCCCTCTTTTGTTGTAGCTCAGTTGCCAAAGAGGGTGTGCTCCCTTCAAATCCCTCTACTCATCCGTGAGGTGATCTAGTTCTAGTCCCACTGACCTGCAAATTGTTAGGATCCCCATTGGGTCCCCAGGTGTAGTCCCTTCAGTGGATACTCTCTCTAGTGTTGTGTGCTACTAAGGTTCATACACTAGTCCTCTCCAGGGTGATTACAACTTACAGAGATTTGCCAGTTTTTTCCACAGCCCTCACTGTGGGTATTTGGATTTTGTTATTCAGCATAGGCATGGACAGTTCCCCAAGTTCCTTTTGGGTCTACTGCACAGTGCCTTAGCAGAAGTTGAGCCCCCTGGGAATTCCAAGTTGTTGGAATCTGTTCAGTAGCCCCCAATTTCTCAGGGTCACTGGTGGTTTGCCTCAGGGATTGTTTAATTAAATAGGCTCAATCTGGAACACTCCCTCTGGCTTCTAGGGGCTTCTCAGTCCTTCTATACACTCAGTCTCTGCTCTTTTCTCAAGGTATCCCACAGCTAGAATCAGGGTTTATTTACTTAAATGAGCAATGTTCCAATACCTTAGTCGCACTAGGCTGTTGTAGCTCAGGGAGGGAGGGGCAGATGGCCTCCCTTTGTCTCACTATGCCTTCTTACTCAGTGGGGCTGCTCCTTCCACGGGATTTGGCTGTGTGTTCCTGCAACCCCTGTTCAGAGGTCAGCCTCATTTTGTTAGTCTGCTCTACCTTTTCTGGGGCCTTCCAATTACTTTCACAGATGCCCATGGTTTTCTGTTGGGTCAGGCTTTGCTGGACTTCCAGTCTTGTTCTCCACACTATCTCTTTTCAAGAACTCACATTGGAGCCACTGGTCTGTGAATTAACTCTCAATAATTTATAGTGGAGTTTTTATTTAGTGTGTGTAGTGCTCCACTCTCCAACTCTTCCAAGTGGTTAAAGATTTGTCCCACACTTGCTGTTGCTTGCCCAGGGTGGGGGCCACTGGTTCTACTTCTCAGTAGTTAAATTTTCTGCTTTTTGTTTTGTGTGGTAGCATGGTCCATTTGCTAGTAGGTAAAACTGCTCTCCAGTATTTCAGCATTCTGAACACAGACCTTTGAGACTGTTCCTATTTTTTTCTTCTTTGGGCAAAACATGGTTACTTTCAGTCTGTCATCTTAACCAGAACCCCTGGCACTAGTAATTCTTTAAAAGTTTTGTAAAATCAATGAAACCTGGGCTTTTTGTTGTTGGGAGATTTTAATTATCAATTCAGTCCTGTTACTTGTTATTTATTTGTTTAGATTTTCTGTGTCATTATGGTTGAATTTTGGTAGGTAATATATGTCCAGAAATTTACCCATTTCTTCTAGGTTTTTCAATTTGTTGGCATATGTAGCTGTTTTTAGTTGAACACAATAGTCCCTAATGATCCTTTGTTTCTGTATGGTATCAGTTGAAATGTCTCCTTCTGCATCTCTGATTTTATTAACTTGGTTTTATTATTATTATTATTATTATTATTATT
>VMDO01031324.1:0-20233 GCA_007922755.1 Pedetes capensis
AATACATATTTTGGGATCTATTCATAAATATGTTTTCATAAATTGTCGATACATGGCAAACAATTCAACAATCCTTTCTTCTTGGGTCTTCACTAGAAATTCAGATTACTGAGAGTTAAAAACTCATTAAGAAAGTAAGAAAAAAATACAAGAAAAAATTAAGATGTGTTTTTGATGGGAAAAACTGAAAGACGTAAAATCTTTCTTTTATTGAGAAAAAGGGTAAGTTTGTTTAATTTGGATATTTAGTTAAAGCATTGTCTTCATATGTAAATTTAAGGAAATAAAAACAAAGCAGAAAGGTACCCGTAAGTAGTGAAGAGAGATGAAAGGAAGTCGTAAGTAAGAGAATGTACTTTCAGTAGAGAAAGCTGAAGAGAGAAAGAGGGATTCTCCTTGAGAAAGAATTTTGTGTGGTAAAATAAATTTTTTGTCTTAAAGTAGAATGACTGGATTGGTCCAGAGTGACAGGAAAGAAATATAGGACAAAACTAAAGGCTTACACGGGTCTCCAGGAGTCTGACCCTTGGCTGCCCTCACTTGTTTACATTATATGCCTGTTCTCTAAAGGTCCTTTATCTCAGACTCTGCTATAGTGCGTCTGGGAGCCAAGCAGGATATCACACAGAAAGAATTCCATTGTGTGGTTCCCCACCCTGCAGGTAATATATTGTTAAGCAGTGATTGTCCAGTGACAGGTTAGTTAAGTAGAATGATTGGGCAGTGGAAAAGGAATTTGCTTTATTCTTCAGGACTCCAGAGCAGAGACTAGAACCAGCGGTAGAAGCCCAGAGCAGGTAGATGATATTGCATAATAAAGAAGAACTTTCTAGTAACAAGCACTGGATGTTGAATTTCCTCCAAATATTCAAATGTTAGCAGTCTGGTCCCTAGGGTGGCATTATTGGAGGTGATGAATCCTTTAGGAGGTGGGGCTTTACGGGAGGTTCCTAGGTCATTGGAGGAGTGCCTTTGCAGGGGTTGTAGGACCCACGTCTCTTCCTCTTCCTCTTGCTCCCTGGCTCATCATGAGGTGAAGAGTTTCACTCCACCACATGCTCTCACCACAATTTGCTGCCTCAATACAGGCCCAAAACAATGGGGCAAATTGGCCCCAGACTGGAACCTCCAAAATCGAGAGCCAAGTAAACCTTTTCTCCTTATAAGTTAATTATCTCAGATATATCGTTATAGAGTGATGACTAGTACTGCTACCTTATGAGGCAGTGTGGCACCCAGCACTGGAGGTATACAAGCACAGCTGAGTAGCCACCTGTTAAAAAAAGCTAGAGAAGATATATCTGTTAGGTTATTCCTCCTCTTCTTTTTTCTCTTGGTAACAGGAGTTTGAACCCAGGGCCTCATGCATACTTTGCAAGTGCTCTACCACTGAACTGCACCCCCAGCCCCCTTTTTTTGTTTGTTTGTTTGTTTGTTTGTTTGTTTTGTCTAGAGACAGGATCTCATTAAATTACACAGGCTGCCTCTGGCCTTGAACTTGTGATCCTCCTGGTCCTGCCTCCTGAGTCGCTGGGGTTACATGCATGTGACACTGCGCCCACCAAGATATTATTCTTAAAACTACTTTAATATAGAGATTCTTAGCCAGAAGACTAGAAGTTAAGGTATAGCGTGCTGGAGGTAGGCTGTGTAGGCGTGATATGTATTAGCTCACTTAATCCACATGACAGCAAAGTGGACCAGATTACTCAACCCGTTTAACAGAAAATGGAGCCTCTCAGAGAGGCCAGTGTTCTCAGTAGTCAGTAATTTCGGCTTCAGAGTCTCTCCTCCTCTTTTCAACACATCACCCTGCCTCCCAACAGAGGCATCCTTTCCTCCCCGCCCCCAGTGGAAAGCTTTTACTGTGTCATTAACATATCACATTTTGGTTTTATAACCTGAGATGATGTTTCTGTAGCTGGTCAGCTCATATCTTATTCATCAGCATGCTGAACTGTTCCTTCTTTAGAGCCATTAAAAAATCCTCAAATTGTCTGATAGCCTTGTTTTTCACGGTATGGCTTGTGAAATCAAAGCAGCTGGATTTGAAACATGTTCAATGTTGTTGCTTCAGGGATTAACGCAGTTTTCTGGGCTTAAGACAATGATCAAGGAATACTCGGCCTCATCTAATCCCTGAAGATATATTTTTCACCCACAAATTTTCAGATTTTGAGGAGACAGCTCCTGTTCTGAATAACAACTGTGGCAAAGTGAGCACACTCAGACCTTGGCTTGTGGCAGAAGCCCACCCAGGGTGACAGACAACCTTGGTTGTGTTCTGTGCATGAATACAGACAGGGCCAACCGTAGCCGGTTCCTGCCTTTCTCCACTTCTCAATCCGGAACCTCTACCTTTTTTCCCAAGGAGGCTGTTTTCCCACTGCCGTGACTGAAGTCCTTCTGCAGGGCTCCTCTTTGGTCCTTGAGCGTGATTATGTATTCCTTCACAGTGATGTTGACATTGTCAGGAACATCAGTAAGTCCAATTGCTGAGAGCGGTCTTCATTCTCGCGGTAGATTCAGCACAGAGCCATCCTTTTTAAAATTAGCATTTAAGAATTGTACATATTTATGGGGTATCGTGTGATAATTAAACACATGTACACAATGTGTAATGATCAAATCTGGGTAATTAGCCTTTCCCTCTCCTTAAACATTTATCATTTCTTTGTGTTGGGAACCTTTGAATGCCTCCAGATTCACAGAACATTGGACATTTTATAACTAAAATTTGTGAGGCAATCCTAAAGGAGACAATATTTGTTCTTAGGTTTTATATTTTGAGTTCAATCAAACAAGGATTTATTAAGAAACTATTCTTCACCAAATTATGGGCACAACCTGGAAGAATTCATGGCCCAAGTAAAAAATTAAGATGTAATATGGTAGCCAGGCACAGTGGCGCATGCCTGTAATCCCAGCGATTTGGGAGGCAGAGGCAGGAGGATCACAAGTTCAAGACTAGAGGCAGTCTGCATAATTTAGAGAGACCCTGTCTCAAAAAAGTATTTAAAAAATGGGCTGAGGGTGCAGCTCAATGGGCCAGCACTTACAAAGCATGTAAGCACAAGGCCCTGGGTTCAACCCCTAGTACCATAAAGGGGGGGGGGGGAGAGATAACACAGTAATACTAACAATTTAAATAGAAATGAAGTATTGTGGGAACTTGGCAGAAACCAGAAAAGGGGGGACAACAGAGAATTCTTCAATGTCTGGAAAAAACTAGGGAGGTATAATGGTCTTCTAGGACTGCCACAACAGTGTCACACACTTATACCACAGACATTTATTCTGTTACAATTCTCAAGGCTGGTGTCTGAGATCCAGGTGTAAGCAGCATGGCTCCTTCTGAGATCTTCCCTCTTGGTTTGCAGGCAGCTGTCTTTTCCCTGTGTCTTCACCTAGTCACCCTTCTGGGTGGATCTGAGTCCTAATCTCTTCTTATAAGGACTCCAGTAACATCATTCTACCTTTGCAAAGGTCCTATCTCAAATACAGTCTCTCTCTGTGTATTGGGGTTAGAACTGCAACATAAGAATTTGGACAGACAAAACTCAGCCTGTAGAAGAAAGGTACCTGGGGAAGGTGACATTTAAATGAAGCATTGAAAAGGTTGGCACATACCCAGTCAGGGAGGTAGCCCAAGTCCTAGGCTGGTCCTCTGCTTTGCAGGGTCAAAAATTCAATTGTGTTTATACTGAATTCTCAGGACAAGCTTGTAGAACTAAACTCAGGAGGCTGTGGACCTACTGTCAGCCGATGGTCAATTTGGTCTTCTGCAATAGGAGATAGCTTCCAGATAAGCAGAAATCTCACATTGGTGGCTCCGTCAATTTTCTCCTCATAAGAAATGTCGTGAGACACACTGTTCTTCTCAGGGGATTGGGCAGTAAGAATGACACTGGAGAAGCGACAATCAGAGCAGTATTTGTGAATCCAGGCATTATCTTAGCAGCTTCTACATTTTCTAATGGAATTTAAAAGGATCCAGTAAGTTGGAGGAGAAGAAAAGGGAAATGGGATGTATCCATATAGTAATGGATATGGTCTCATCAACATTCATGGACTAAGTGTTCCACATGTTCACGTGTGTGCACATGCTTACATATGTGTGTGAAACAGGCCTCAAGGTAAAATGTATTTCTATGGATTGCCTTCACAGAGAAAAGGCTAAAGACATCCTTTACTGGGCAAATCTGAGAGCTGGATCCTGCCACCCTGACATACCTCTGCCAAATGGGCTGGATGATTTTGCCTTATCAAGTATTATAAGCCAAGCACTGTGGTGCACATCTGTAATCCCAGCAACTCAGGAGGCTGAGGCAGAGAATCTCAAGGTCAAGGCCAGAGGCAGCCTGTGCAATTTATTAAGACTGTGTCTCAAAAGCAAGAAAAAATGGGGCAGGGAGGGGGAGGGCCAGGATGCAGCTTAGTGTTAGAGCACCTCGGGTTCCGTACCCAAGCACCAAAAACACTTTTTTAAGTATTGTGTCCTTAAAACTCTGAGGTCAAAGAAAAAGCAGAAACAGCATAAGGGAAAGGGACAAGTCACCATGAGGATATGCAGGAACTGGCTCACCTGCTGGAACCTGGGGCACAGAAATGGCCCCTACAGTAGACAGAGACCTCGAAGGGGAGCCTGGCAGGGGCCCAATGCCTTGGCTTCTTTGAAAACACAGGCTTTGAGAGCTGGATGCTTTGCTTTCCCAAGCCACGAGGGAGAACGACGTGGTTGCCAGTCTTCCCCAGGTGAGCCCTTCCGCGGGCCCCTGTGTGTTGGTGTGGACGGCGGTGGTCTCCGAGCTGGTCCGATGCCTCCACAGACCTCTGTCCACACTCTGATGTCTTTGTCGCCTATGGCTCAGCCTCCAGCGATCCCTCTGACCTCTTGAGCCTTGACTCTAACTGCTTCCAGGGCAGAGCCACCTCCTGGTTGGGGCAGTGGCTCAGTTAATCCTCCTGAGTGGAGCATGTGCCTAACAACAGGGCAGCATGAGCAGGTTAATCATCCCCATTTGTTGGATTGAAGACCACATGTTAGTTTGAGAGCTGTGAAATCTTCAAAAACGTAGAACTAATTCAGGGACCTATTAAAGCATTTGTATTTGTCAAAAAGAAAATTAATATAAAGTGTAAAGGTAGATAAAGAAATGATTTTCAATAGATGCATGTTATTGTTAAGTGCTGTCGAGTTGGGTTCGACTCACGGTGACCCTATGTACAACAGAATGAAATACTCTCCAACACTGTGCTGTGCCCAGCACTGCGTCAGTGCTTCTCTGCTATTCATAGGGTTTTCAATGGTGGATTGTTTCAGGAGAGGATTGCCAAGTCCTTCTCTCAATACACATGTAGTAACATCTTAATGTTTATCAAATTACAAACTTAAACTGGTGAATGAAATATGAATGGTAAGAAAGAGCTAAGAAAGCAGGAGGAAGGTGGAGGGAAGATGAAACTGAGGGGAAGGGGGTCTGTGGACCTAGTCCTGAGCACGCTCTTCAATCACAGGGGCAAAACGTTTCTTTTTCTGTGTCCCTCTGCCCTGCCCTTTGTTACCTTGGTCAGCAGTTAGAAGTTACTAGGCACAAACTTTCTTAGAGTCTCTCAAAGCCACTCAGGGAAATATACACAGCAGGACCCAAAGTGCAAGAGCAGCAATGCTGGTGATTTTATTATAGCCTGTTGTTGTAACTGCTCTATTTTATTATTACTGTTTTACCACTATTTTATTATTATTTTATTTTATTTTATTGTTGTTTTGTTATTATTGTTACTGCTGTTAATCTCTTACTGTGCCTAACTTTTATTTTTATTTTATTTTATTTTTACGATACTTGGGAGTTGAACCTAGAGTCTCTCACATACTTTGCAAATGCTCTACCACTGGGCTGCACCCCCAGCCCATTTTTTAATATTTTTATTTTGAGACAGTGTCTTGCTAAGTTACACAGGCTGTCTCTGACCTCAAACCTGCAATACTCCGGACTCCGCATCATGAGTCACTGGGATTACACACATGAGCCACTGTACCTGGCCTGTGCCTAATTTTTAAATTAAACTTCATCATATATATATATATATATACCAAACCCTGTATGTGATACATATATATATATGATATATATATGTACATATATATATGTGTATATATATGTATATATGTATATATATGTCATATATATATGACATATATATACATATATATATATACATATATATATATATATCACATACAGGGTTTGGTATCATCCAAGAATTCAAGGGTCCACTGCGGGGCTTGGAACGTATGCATATCTTCACTTGGGTAGTGGTAATAATGAGATTGGGGCTGGGGTTTAGCTCAGGTGGTAGAGCACCACTTTGTACTTTCTGAGGCCCTCGGTTTGATCCCCAGCACTGGAAAGAGAGAGAGAGAGAGAGAGAGAGAGAGAGAGAGAGAGAGGATGTAGCAATCCACTCCTGAAACAATCAGCCATTGAAATCCCTGTGAGGGTCACTATGAGTCGGACCTGACTTGATGGCACCTAACAACAAAAACAATAATGAGATATTCACAGGGCTTTATATTTCAGGTTTATATATATAGTTTGTACCGTGGTTTCAAACACAAGCTAAAGCAGATTGGCAGGCTGTCCTTTTCCCTTGTGACCCTGGCCATGCCCTGATGGCTAATAAGCTCATAGTCCAAGGGGGGACCGCTCCTACCCACTGCTGTGCACCTTCAAGAGGAGATGACTATCAAACCTCCAACTGCCATAGGAAGGGGCTCCTCTCTGGCAGGAAAGGAAGAGGAGGCACAAGGGAAACCATGCGTGCCAGGGGCTGTGGAGCCTGTTGGTATTAAAGCTGGATTTCCTTGACTCGGAGTCTGAATTCTCTCCATTGCACCCCGACCCCTCCTGTGTTAAATGAGATTCCGCCAGCTTGGCCAATCTCAAATTACCGTCCCTTGAGTATGACGTTCAATCTGGAAATGTTTGTGATTTAAAGCACCAGACAATATCAGATTTAGGTCTGCTCAGAGCAGCACGGGCTGTAAGGCTGAGAAAACAAAGACAAGAGGAAAGCCTGCTTGTCCTGGGGGAGCGTCTGGAGCTGTGCAGCCCTTCAGATCCAACCAGAACGCCTCACTCAGCAAGTCCAACACAGTGGAGTCCTTCAGGGAGCCTATGGGCTCCCCAGGGACTGCCCTTGCTCTAACCTGACATCCCCGAGTGCTTTAGTGTCTAAGAGACGCCGCACATGTACGTCCTGTAGGGTCATTTGCTCACTGTGCAGTCAAGGAAGGTGAGCCACGGTGGTCTAGGCATCTCCTGGTCACTGGCCAGCAGGCAGTGGCAGAGCCCCAGGTAATGTTGCTACCCAGCATGGCGCTGTCTGGGAAACAGTGCCCTATCAGGAGAGACAGGGTGGGGGCTGGAGGAGGACAGGGACACAGAGAGGGAGTAGAGATGGAGGCTGAGGGGACTTGCACCTCCTGCACGTCTGTGGCTCCAGTGGGAGGCTGACCAGGTTAAGGGAGGGAGGGGCAGCCAAGGAGGCAGCCCAGCCTCCCCGCATATCAGACAAGGCAGCTGCTGGGTGCCCAGGCACGGACCTCCAATCCCAGCACTCAGGAGGTGGAGTTAGAAGGATCCTGAGTTCAAGGCCAGCCTGAGTTCAAGGCCAGCCTACACAGCGAGTTCCAAAAGAGCGTGTGATACATAGTGAAACTTTGTCTCTAAATCAATCAATAAATATTAAAAAGCAAATTCAGACAAGGCAGCTGGCCACTTCACAGGCATCCATGCGCTAGATTCTCAATGTTCCTGTGTGCATAATCTCAGTGTGTGCAGAAGTACAAGACCGAGACCCTCAGCTTGCACAAATGGACATCTTGACTCACTTGTTGTTGTTAGGTGCTGTCGAGTCGGTATCCGACTCATAGAGGCCCTCATAGGGTTTTTAATGGCTGATTGTTTTGGGATTGCCTTGGGAGTGGATTGCCAAGTCCTCCCATTTTTGCGGTGCTGGGAATTGAACTCGGGACCTCAGAGACTGCAGCGCAGTGCTCTACTCACTGAGCTAAATCCCAGCCCTTGACTCACTTACTGGTTTCCTAAATTACCAGAACGAGCGTGTACTCGCGCTGTGCTGCAGTCTCTGAGGCCCCGAGTTCAATTCCCAGCACCGCAAAAATGGGAGAAGGGCCTGGCAATCCACTCCCAAGGCAATCCCGAAGCACTCAGCCATTGAAAACCCTATGAGGGTCGCTATGAGTCGGATACCAACTCGACGGCACCTAACAACAACAACCACACAGATAGTAAAAACAGCTTTTGAGCCCCCTTGTTTATGGCTTACTTTCTTTTCTATCCAAAGGCTACTGCCTGACTCTACAGAGTCTGAAACTGGCCCTTTGGTTGGGATTCCAGAACTGTTTGCTTTCTTCACAGTGATTCTGCATTTCCGGCTGAAATGAAGCTCGAAGCTTTGAGCAGCAACAGAGCAGAGAATCAGCAACCAGATTCCCTGCAAGTCAGGAAATGGAAGGCAGCCTCCTCCGCGCATCTCTGGACGCTGGAGCCGGTTTCCTTTCCTGGGCAGATGAAAGGATGAGGTCATTACACATGATGGAGTGCTGGAGAAACGCAGCCTTCTAGAAAATGAGACCAAGAATTTGTCTCACGAGAAAACATTTTGGAAGCCAGGTTTTAATCAACGACCTTAAATAAATCACTGATGTTTAAAGACGGGCAAATTCCAATGACGGTCAGTCTGGATTTCTTCTAAAATGCAAAGCATTAAGTTTTGCTTTGTCGATGAGCAGACCCTGAAATATCAGTACAAAAGACAGAGCAAACCCAACTGAGTAATAGAAACCACAAAAAAGGAATTAAAAAAATAAATAAATAAAACATTTCATGCTTATCCTTGGCAATGTTGTGGGTCTTTTTTTTTTTTAGCAGACTCTACAATGGCTCAGCAAGCCTGCCTGAGAACATGTCTTCACTTCCCAGACAATCTCCTGGCACTTCTCTGGGGAAAGAGTAAGCAGAGGGAGTAACAGGGCAGAGGTTGGCTTGATACTTCCCTGTATGTGTGGAAAGCAGGCTGCAGATCTGGCCCATCCAGACAGACAGCTCTGTCATTCCTGAGGTCTAGAGAACTGGGGTAAGGGTGCCTGACACGGTAACCTCTGCCCTCTGATCCCCAGGTCTCCACTGGCAGGTGTCAGGTCTGAGCATTCACACATTGAGCCAACAGCCCTCATATGGCCATCCCCAGCACCTTGTGGATACATTGTTGTGTGTGTATAATAGCCTGCAATTTTATTTATTCTTTATTCTTTTTAGAATGGATATTTTAGAGCAATTTCAGCCTTTACAGGAAAATGGAGCAAAATGGAAAGAGATCTCCCAAATACTCCCTATGCTACATTTCCCACAGCCTCCCCATGTACTCAACACTCCCCACTAGAGTGGTGCGTTTGTTTCCGGACTGAGCCTCCATCACCCATTCTTGTCACCCAAGTACACACCTTACCTTAAGGTTTGCTCCTGTTGTACATTCTGTGGGCGTGGACAAATGATACCTATTCATCATTACAGTAGATTCACCACCCTAAAAGTCCTCTGTGTTCCACCCTCTCCCTCCCTCTACCCTCTGGCAACCATTGATTGTTTTACTGCCTCCATTTTCCAGAAAATCTAAGTGGATATCACAAGGTGTGTGGCTTTTACAGAGGGCGTCTTTCACCTAGTGAATTATCACAGATGTGTTGCTTTTATAAGACCTTTACTTCTGTCTCCTCACTACACAACTTGGGTGACCCCATGTAAGATCAGAATGTAGTCCTCTTAATCAAAATCCTTAAAATTTTTTTAAGACAGCTAGAGGGGGGCATTGTGTAGAGCATGGGGCTCTCTGAGAGCCAGGTCCTGTGTCAGCCCAGGAAGCTGGCCTCATCAAACCGCAAGTTCCTGCTGCCTGAGTGGGTCCTTTGTCGTGTTCATCTTGTGTGAAGCTGGAACGTGAAAACAAAAGAGTTTGTCACTTTTTGTTTCCATGGTTGCCAACAATCTCGGTGTGCGAGTGATTTTTCAAACATAGCTCAAAGGATTGTTGTTGTTAGATGCTGTCAAGTGGGTCTCCGACTCATAGCGACCCTACATACAACATGCAAAACAGTATCGTTAGTATTTATCTGCTATTCATAGAGTTTTCAATGGCTATTTGTGTCTTGGGAGTGGGTTGCCAGGTCCTTCTCCTAAGCCTACAGCACCTGGTGTTCCCAGGCAGTCTCCCATCCAAGTACTAACCAGGCCTGACTCTGCTTAGCTTCCAAGCTCTGACAGGATCAGATGCCACAGTGCTACAGCTGCAGGCTGCTCAAAGGATAAGAAGGACAAAGTCAAGGTCTCTGTGGATTCTTTCCTTCCTGTCACTGAAACACCATCAGACCAATGCACTCAGAATGATGCCTGTTAATGCCCAGGAACTGGCGATGAGTAACATTTATTGCTAGAAAGAAAACAGGCACTGCTTTGGAGGACATCTTGAATTGTCTTACGGATGAGAGGCAATTTATGTGTTTCCAGGCAGCAAGAGATTAATTTTCAGAGTCCGGCAGCTGCGCAGGGAGCTGGGTTCCCGCTCACTCCCGTGAGATAAGCCAGATGTGAGGGGAAGGACGCAGCAGCAGGAGTGAGGGGAGGGTGCGTGGCCCTGCATCACGGGCACAGGTTTGCTCTGCACCCCACCTTGTTACTGTCGCCTACCCACTTGCTTTCTCCAAAACACAAGTACTTTTGAGCATGTGCAGCAGTGCGGAAAGCTGAGAGGAAGCATCCGTCTAAGTGCGGGCAGTGGGGGTGCTGGGGTCGGGGCTGCAGAGAGGCTGAAAGATGGCAGGAACTGCTCTCAGGGGCTCCAGGCCCACCAGGGCTCCTGGGCGTGAGGGGTAGTAGTGTCCTAGCGCTGCCATGACAAGGTGCCACAGGCTGGTGGCTTACACTGAGTTCACTTTCTTGTAGTCGTGGAGGCTAGAATCCAAGATCCAGGTACTGGCAGCATTGGCTTATTGGTTTCTTCTGAGGCCCCTCAGCTTGGCTTGTAGGTGGGGTCTTCTTCGTCCTCACCTGGTCATCACTCTGTGCAAGTCTGTGTCCTAATTCCCTCTCCTTACAAGACATAAGTTATATGTACACACACACACACACACACACACACACACACACACACACGCCTGTAGTTGTAGCCCTGTGGCATCTGATCCCATCAGATCTGGGAAGCTAAGCAGGGTCGGGTCTGGTTAGTACTTAGATGGGAGACTGCCTGGGAACACCAGGTGCTGTAGGCTTGGGAGGGGGACCCAGCAACCCACTCCCCCCAAAAAATCAGCTATCGAAAAACTTATGAATAGCAGAGAAGCACTGACAATAGTTTTCACCTGTTGCTCATTGGGTCTCTATGAGTCGGACACTGACTCAACAGCACACTCTGTGCATATAGACACTATATCTGAATATGTGTGGTTGTTAGGTGCCATCGAGTCAGGCCCAACTCATAGTGACCCTGTGTATACCAGAACAAAACCCTCCCCGACACTGTGCCATGCCCAGCACTATGCCAGTGCTTCTCTGCTTTTCGTAGGGTTTTTAATGGCTGATTGTTTTCAAGATTTTATTTCAGAAGCAGGCTGCCAGGTTCTTTTCCCATTTTTGCAGCACCGGGGATCGAACCTAGGGCCTCAGAGAGTATAGAACAGCACTCTACCAACTGAGGTAAACCCCAGCCCTAACATGTATATATCTGAATATAGTTACTGAAGGATAAAAGTTTCCTAATTCTTTTGGGTCCAAACCCCAGCTCCAGCCTGTGCTCACGGTGTGGCCTTTGCCTCATAATGTCCTCTCTGAACTTCTTCTGCAGGATGGGATGGTTAAGGGGCCTCCTCTCATGGCATCACTACGAAAGCTAAGTGAAATAACATGGCTGAAAGTGCTTATTGTGGATTACTATACAATAACAATGATGATGAAGGATTACTGTATGATTCAAATGTTGTATTATAAAGGATGCATATTGTAAAATTGCTTTGCAAAGTGATCATGGAAAGTTTCCAACAGCTATGTGACTTTTAATTGAGTTTACCACATCACCACATGAACATAGACTATTATTCTTTACAAAAAATAAGTCAATGGAAACTGTGGAGTAGTATCTTTATGTACCTTTTCTCCCTTTGTATACTTTTAAATTTGTTATTATTTTGGTCTCTAGGGGAGTTGCAATTTTTCCCTACCTTCTGGGAAATTTTACTAGTTATATTTCTATTTTTGTCCATTGTTTTCTTCTGTTTATCCCTTCCTTCACCACAGAAGGAAAAGTTTAAACACATTTTCTATCTATCAAAAGGACTATTTAAATCTGCTACTACAATCTCTCGTTTTATCCTTCTGTGAAATGGGACAAATGCTTCTGAGGCTTACATGCCCATTCTGTGGCAGAGCACACAGAGGGTTGACAGCTGGCTGCCCTAATTAGCACAAGAGTCTGCAAGGTGTCTGTGGTGATCACAAGTCATCAGAGCCAAAAGGCTGGTGGAGCCAACCAACCCATGGCCCCCAGGCTGGGGCCTGAAGCCCACTGCCTCTCCAGGGCTGTGTGGCCAGGTCCAGGTCTCTGAGCCACATCTTGCCCACGGTGGAAATGCATCAAGTACACACTTAAATCATGAAAATTTGACTTCATGAACTGAAGAGAAAAAATAGATAAATAATGGGTAGATGAATACCTTTCCTCCTTGTTAGGTGCCATGGAGTCATGTCTGACTCATAGCCAGAGTCTCATAAGGTTTTCAATGGCTGATTGTTTCGGGATTGCATGGGGAGTGGATTGCCAAGTCCTTCTCCCATTTTTGTGGTGCTGGGAATCGAACTTGGGACCTCAGAGACTGCAGAGCAGTGCTCTACAAACTGAGCTAAATCCCAGCCCTTCTCCTCCTTAGTCACCCTTTAGTACGTACAGAGGATTGGTTCCAGGGCCCCACCAGATAGCCAAAATCCAAGGATGCTCATGTCCTTTATATGAAACGGTATAGTATTTGCATACAACCTATGCACATCCTCCTGTGTACTTTAAAGTATATCTGTTGTTGTGAGGTGCCATCAAGTTGGTTCTGACTCATAGCAACCCTATGTACAGCACAGTGAAACACTCCCCAACATTGTGCCATGCCTGGCACTATTGTCAGTGCTTCTCTGCTATTCATAGGGGTTTCAATGGCAGATTGTTTCGGGAGTGGGTTGCCAGGTGCTTCTCCCTAGCCTGCAGCACCTGGGGTTCCCAGGTGGCTTTCCATCCAAGGACTAACCAGGCCGGCCCTGCTTAGCTTCCAAGATCAGGTGGGATCGGATGCCAGGGTGCTGTGGCTGCAGACAAACCATTTCTGGATTCCTTTCAATACCTAACGCAATGTAAATGCCATGTACATAGTTGTTATATTATTTGGTAACTTATAAGAAGTTAAAAAGTCTATACCTGTTCAGTACAGATGTAATTTTCAAAAAAAGTTTTTTTTCAGACCACAGTTGGCCAAGTTCACAGATGGGGAGCCCACAGCTATATAGGGCTGTTAGTTTTCCTGGCTGTTGTGCTCAAGGATGCTGATTTGGATGATTTAAACCTGCTGGAAGGGTCTGCCATTGCCATTTACTCCTCCCACTTTCTAACTGCATGCTCACTGTAGACCCAGATCTATAAGGGACCTCTCTATTGGAGACTTATGTTTATTTTTCAAGATGAAGTTAGACTTATTTTGTCCATGTCTTAAAAAAGAAAATCTCCCAGTGACATTCTAGAGACCACAATGAAGGGCTGGGGGTGCACTTCAATGGTAGACCACTTGCCTGGTATATATGAGGCTGTGGGTTAGATCCCCAGCACAGAAAGAAAGAAAGAAAGAAAGAAAGAAAGAAAGAAAGAAAGAAAGAAAGAAAGAAAGAGAAAGAAAAAGAGAAGTAGAGGGTGAGAGCAAGCTAGCTCACAATTAGTAAACACATCGCTACTGCTGGACACTCTGACCTTGGCCAGGTGTCTAAGCCTGTTTTTCATGCGCAGTGGGGGGACACCAAGGTGTCTACCTACCAAAGGGTCCACTTTCAAGACCTTCTACAACCACAATTGGCCCTCCACATCATTGTGGATTCCACCAACCACTGAGAAAAAATACTAGAAAAAAGTTGTATTGGTGCTATACATGGACAGACACTTTTTCTTGCCATTCCCTAAATTATACACTGTAACAATTTATGCAGCATTTCCATTGTGTTAGGTATTATAAGTGATCTAAAGATACTTAAAATATATGTGGGAGGATGTGCATCAGTTATATGCAAATAGAATGCTCTTTCTTATACCAGACGTGAGCGTCCTTGGATTTGCACCTGTGGAGAGTTCTGGAGCAAATCCCCCGTGGATATCGAGGGACAACTTGTTATTAGACAACAAGTTCCTAGCTGAGTGTGGTAGCACACGTCTGCAATCCCAGTGGCTTGGGAGGCAGAGGCAGGAGGATCGCAAGTTCAAGACCAGAGGCAGTCTGCGTAACTTAGTGAGACCCTGACTCAAAAAGTAAAAATCTTGGCTAGGGGTGCAGCTCAGTGGTCCAGCACTTGCAAAGCAGGCAAGTGCCAGGCCCTGGGTTCAACCCCCAGTACCCCCTCCCCCCCCAAAAAAAGATAACAGGTTCCAGGGGAGGTTCTCTGGCCCCCTCATTCCGAGGGCCTCTCACTCTGTGTGTGGAGAAGAAACAGTGTGCTCCGGTCCTCCAGAACTGTGAGACTCCTGCAGGACCCATTCGACCAACACACACATGCTCGCCGCCACTGCCCACCCCTGGCGCTCTGCCCCTTCCGCAACCTGCGCTCCGCGATTGCTTTGACTCTCCAGCAGCTGACGTGCTGTGCTGAGGCCTGTAGCAGCACGCGCACCTCACGGGAGCACGGGGTGGCAGGGTGCATAGCCCAGACATTCTGTAATTTAGACCCGAGCTGGCCTTGGCCCACTTTGGTGGAAACCGTGGGGCCTGTTTTAGTTCTGTTTCTGCTTCACAAACGCAGCACTGGAAACCGGTCATCAGTGTACGACGCTCACAGGCGGTGTGAGAACGAGAGTGCAGGGAACAGAGGGGCTGGCTCCGCCCTGTTCCTGATGTTGGGGGCCTCACCTGGGAGAACTCAAAAGACAAAGGCTGGGTTGGAAGGCTCTCACCTGCTCCGAGAAGGCTTGGACTGCTAGGACTGTCCACTAGAGCCCAGAGGTGTGGCTTCTCCCTGTGGTTTCTGCACCTGACTTGGGCGTACCACCGTGAGCTGCTGGGTCCCGAGACTGAATGTGTCCATATAAAGCACTAAGAGAAAACTGTGGAGATTTCTGGCTTTGCCTTCAAGCTGGACAGTGTCACTGCTCCCACATTCTGCTGGTTATGAGAGTCACCAGGGCTGGTGTGACCGGGTCTTGACACCATCCCACTCAGAAACGCTGCATGATGGAGGATGTCGCTTCAACTATCTTGGAAAATACAACATGCCAGTTTCCATCTCAGAACAGTGTTTTTAATGAATAAAGAAAATACACAGAATTACAAAGGGAATCAATTATATTGAAATATAATTTAAACACGTAATTGGTTGTGTAGAAATACACGTGCTGCTTAGCTGGGCACGGTGGTTCACGCCTGTAATCCCAGCAACTTGGGAGGTAGAGGCAGGAGGATCCCAAGTTCAAGGCCAGAGGCAGCCTGTGTAATTTAGTGAGAACCTGATTTAAGATTAAAAAATAAAAAACTGGCTGGGAGTTGCAACCCAGTGGCAGAGCACTTGGGAAATATGGGGGAGGGCCTGGGTTCAACCCCACAGCAAAAAAAAAAAAAAAAAAAGTAAAGAAAAAGAAAGGAAAGGAAAGGAGAAAAAAAAAATAAAGGATTACATGTGCTTCTTTATTAACGCATTAGGAAAGCAAGATCTAATAGTGGGTGTTATCACCTCTAATTACTAACTCCCAGGCACCAATAATCCTGAAATTTTGAGAAGTGTGCCACAACTGTTGTGTATACTTCTGTGATTTCTGTTCGTGATGGATCACAGGTCCAGCAAAACCAAGTCGTCCGTGGCTTACATGCATAATTGCATTTTCTGTTGTTTGTAAAATTATTGTTGGTCATATTATGGAGGAGAATTCACACTTCAAAATTTTCTGTAGTTTAACTCCAGAATAGGAGTTATCGTCCTTTCCACCCAAACTCGAATCTTCAGGTCCTCATGAATATTTCTACCCATTTTTTATGTTTCTTATTACTATTACTTCTAAATATGGTCTGTGTGGCTATTATAAATGGGCTCTTTTTTGTTTTATCTCTTTTTTTGAGATAGAGTCTTACGACCCAGACCTCTTCCTGTAGCCCTGAAGCAGAACCCCAAAGCAGCCCCCTTTTCCTTTTTGTCTTTGTGCTTACACACTCCATTTTCCTTGTATTACCTGTTCCCTAATACTTGGTTTTAGGAGACAGACCCAGAAACCCACTCCCAAAAATCAATTTGCCATTGAAAAACCTATGAACAGCAGAGAAAAACTGACAATGGTGTTTCGCCTGCTTTACATAGGGTAGCTATGAGTCGGATACCGACTCAAGGGCACCTAACAAAACAACAACAAGACTTAATTTGGGAGAAGGACGTGGCAATCCACTCCCAAAACAATTCTGAAGCAACTCCACTGTCCATGGCACCTAACAACAACAACAACAAAGACTTAGTTAATAGTTACTTAAGCTGTTACTAGTGATGTTTGTCTAAAGCATTTAGGTCTCATGCAAACAATCTTACGGGCTCTGTTCGTCTCAGGCTATGATGAGACTGCATACCAAATGTAAGGACTCTCTTTGACCCCTCTCAAAGGGGTGTTGTTGTTGTTGTTAGGTGCCACCGAGTTGGTATCTGACTCATAGCGACCCTATGAACAACAGGGGAAACACTACTGTCAGTGCTTCTCTGCTATTCATAGGGTTTTCAATGGCAGATTGATTGGGAGTGGGTTGCCCGGTCCTTCTCCCAAGCCTACAGCACCTGGTGTTCCCAGGCAGTCTCCCCCATCCAAGTACTAACCAGACCCGACCCTGCTTAGCTTCCCAGATCTGAGGGGATCGGATGCCACAGGGCTATGGCTGCAGGCCAAAGGAATGTAACCCTGTGGTAATTGATCACCTCCTCCTCTCTACAACTGCACATGTCTGTGTCTGCACCGTCCCTGTCCTGTCTGGTTTTTGCACTGTTTCTAACTCCTATAAGCCCACCTCCCTCAGAGACCCCATAAAGCCCTTGCCCCCATTTTGTTCAGGGCTCAGTCTTTGGAAGTGATTCCACTGAGCCACATACTGGTATGGACTAAAAGTCTTCCAAAAGCCACAGGCCTCTCTTTTATTCCCTGCATCAGCCCAGGCTGGTCTCGAATTCTCAATCCTCCTGCCTGCGCCTCCCAAGCACAGGGATCACAGGTGCGCACCTCCACACCCGACAGGCCCTTTTCTTCCACTGTGTTCTCTAACGAGGATGTAGAATAACTACCACTGATTTTCTTACAGAAACTTCATTTGCCCTTTTTTTCTCTGGCTTTCCACGAGTACTGACATGATTGTCTATAAACAGTGGTGATACAGCCTTTTCTTGACAAAGTTTCACATCTTCCATTTCATTCTCTGGTTAACTGGATTTTCTTCCATGACAAAATTAAACAAAGAAGTCATCTTGAGTTCACTACTTTGTTCCTGACTTTTCTTGTTTCTAGAGTCTTAGCATTGGCTGGGATTTAGCTCAGTTGGTAGAGCGCTGCTCTGCAATCTCTGAGGTCCTGAGTTCGATTCCCAGCACCACAAAAATGGGAGAAGGATGTGGCAATCCATTCCCGAGGCAATCCAGAAAACAGTCAGCCATTGAAAACCCTATGAGGGTTGCTATGAGTTGGATACAACTCGACAGCACCCAACAACAAAGAGTCTTAGCATTAGGCATGACATGGGTTTCTGACTGGAGACATTGGTAGTAAGAAACTGAAAACAAAAATGGCCAGTGGCCAGAATACATATAAAAGTAGAACCCTTTCCTACAACCTGCAGCAACCAGCCAACAAAGGCAGCCTGCTGTAAGTCAAACTTCTAGGAAATCAGGCCCGCTAGGTCTAATGTGAAGTCCAAGAAGCCAAGTAGTAACCCTTGGGAGAAGCCCCAAATGACCAGGACTTGATTAGTAACTGACAGCTTCTGTCTTCATCTGTTTTGTGTTGCTGTAACAAAATACCTGAGAGTAGACAATTTATAAGAAAGACGGGTTTATCTGACTCATGGTTCTGGAGGCTGGGAGTTCAAGAACTTGGTGCCAGCCTCTGGCGAGGGTCTTCATGCTGCGTGAAGATGGAGGGCATCACATGTGACAGAGTGTGCTAGCTCAAGTCTCCCTGCCTCTTAAAAATCCACTAATGTGATCCTGAAGGCCACAGCTTCATGACCTCATCTAATCCTAATCACCTTCCAGAAGTGCCTCCTCCAAAAATCATTAACACATGAATTCTAGGGACACACTCAAATCACAGCAGCTTCCCTACAGTTTGCACCTACTTCCGGTTTAGGACCAAAAGGAGAACCAAAGCATTCAACAATCACTTAGGATGCCCTGCTTCTAGTTCTCTGCCTCAACCTTCTGCAGGCTAAGAGCCTCTGCTGGGGCTCCCTGAACCTCCTTTCCCACAGTGGGGTTCTCCCACCCCCTCCCTGGCTGAAAGGCTCTGCCAAGTGCAAATGACAGCCACTGGCTCCCTTACTAGAGCAAGCTTTCAATAGACAGCCCTCATTCATTTCCATCTGGGTGGCACTGATGTATCTCCACAATAAACATTGTATCACACTGAGGAAGAATCTACCCTCTATTTGGATTTAATTAACTTATTTTATTTTATTTTACTTACTACTATTATTATTATTATTATTTTGTATTACTGGGGGTTGAACCCAGGGCCTCATTATTGCATGTTCTGCAAGTGCTGTACCACTGAGCTGCACCCTCAGCCCATTTTTTTACTTTTTGAGACAGGATCTCGCTAAATTACACAGACTGCCCCTGGTCTTGAACTTGCGATCCTCCTGCCTCTGCCTCTCGAGCTGCTGGGATTATAGGCATGCACCACCATGCCCAACTCATTTATTTTATTTTTAAGGCACTCTCACTATATAGCCCAGGCTAGCCTCAAACTCACAATACTCCTGCCTTAGCCTCTCATATGCTGGGATTACAAAGCATGTGCCACCATGTCTGGCTATTTGGATTTTACTGATTTTAAAAATCCATTATAAATGGCTTTTTTTTTTTTTTTCAGCAAATACGAAGGTAACTGTACACATTTTCCCCTTGTTTGGTAATACGGCAAGTGGCAAAAGATGTCATTGTTAATGTTTATGTTTAAGAGGACTTTTTTTATTTCAACCTAAATACTATGTTATCCATTAATTTCCTTTTTTTGGGGGGGGGTACTGGGGGTTGAACCCAGGGGCCTCGGGCTTGCATGTTTTGCAAGTGCTGTACCACTGAGCTGCACCCTCAGCATTTTTCTTTTTCTTTTCTTTTTTTTTTTTTTAACTTTTGAGACAGGGTCTTGCTAAAAAGTTACGCAGACTGCCTCTGGTCTCGAACTTGCAATCCTCCTGCTTCCGCCTCCCAAATTGCTGGCATTACAGCCATGCGCCACCATGCCAGGCTCAATCTTTGTTTTTTAATAAATCATTTATTTTGGTTTTTTTCTGACTATTAATTGAAAGAGTATCAGAAAACTGATTTTTAAACATACATAAAATCTATTGAGCTTTCTTACTAATTTCAAGTAATTTGATATTGATTTTGAGGGTTTCCCTTCCAATTTTATTTATTTATTTACTTATGCTTCCAACTTGAGACCTCCATGTGATCTTTAGGTGGTCATTTTGCTTTCACTTCCCACCTGACTTCTGATCCTGTAAAATAAAATAGTGACGATTAGAGGTCCATATTTTGATGATGAAGTGTGTCTTGAATGGTTCCTTTTCAGGAGTGACGGTGTTGTGTTGCTGTAAGCAGAGATAGTTGGACGATTTGCTGCCTGGAAACACAGGTCTCTCTTCCTGGCTCGCTGTCCCACAGGCTGCAGTCTCCTCCCCACC
>VMDO01031325.1:0-20231 GCA_007922755.1 Pedetes capensis
GGGATTGCCTCGGGAGTGGGTTGCCATGTCCTTCTCCCATTTTTGTGGTGCTAGGAATCGAACTCTGGTCCTCAGAGACTGCAGAGCGGTGCTCTACCAACTGAGCTAAATCCCAGGCCCATATTTAGGACCATGGTCTACATATATTGATAGAAATGGATAGAAACTTTCATGTTAACTCTTCAGGAATGGTCCTGGGATGCTCCTGGTTAGCAGACAGCTTACCTAGGGGCCACAGAAAGGGGCCACATAGTTTCCCTTGTACTAAAGAAATACTCAAAGCCAACCCTCTCTTCTGCATCATCTTCCCCACTCTCACCAATCATATGGCTTTCGGTATTTCTACTGTGTGTCCTGACTCCCAGGGTCTCTGATCCCCTTAATATAGGCAACTGGGCACCTGAGCCCACATCTAAGTGGTGCCACCCCTAGGAAGGGAGGGTCACCCTCTGCTGGTCATCTCAGCCTATCTCCAGGCAGTTCACTGCATTTTCGGCAGGTGGGTGGAGAGGATACACAACTGCCCTTTTTTCTTTTCTGGAAAGAAAGAAAACATAGGGGACGTTGCCCAGTTTCTCCAAATTTTGGGCAAGGGCTGATGTGGAATTGGGAAGAGCACCACGCTGTTCTGAAAAGTCTTTCCTCCCCTTTTGTCTTCTCTGCCCCTCAATGACACTTCGTAAGTTCTGGCCTCAGATGCTTTTAAGGGGGAAGATGGCAGATGGTCCTCTCCACTCTGGTGCAACAGGCAAAGCACGACTACTTTCTCATGGCCGGGGCTATTACACGAACAGGGATGTGAACAATTTCAGGTGACAGAGCAGAGTGTTGGCAGAAATGCTGCTGCTTTGCATTGCCCCAGGGTTTATTGACTCTGAGCGAAGTCGCTAATGGAGACCTCTCCAATGGGAAGGACCAACCCTTGGGTGCCATGTTGGAATTGAGACTCTTGCTTGCTAGACGTGCCTGGGGCTGTGGGAAGCACAGCAAATTGAGGTATCACTTTCTTTCTGAGTGATGCAACAGTAAGCTCCCAGCTACAATGCTTTTCTTCCTGCAGAATCTTTGATTGTACCCACGGGTGAAATGATGTTGGAAAGGCTCTTCCGGCAGGGGCGAGGTCTCTAGGTGACTTCAACTCTTGGTCTGAGGCTAGTCATTAATTATCTTAATGGTTTTCCAAATGGACAATAACTCAGTTTGAGAATCCCACTCGGCAGAGAGTTTCCTGAAATTAGCTTCTTCTCTGATATGAAAATATTAAACTGTCTGTCCTCAGGACTGAGGCTCCCCACTCTCCTTGACAACACACTGCATACCCATGCACATTTGTACATATTTGCACATATTTGCTTAATGCGATCTCTGCAGGTTTTCCGAGGCCATCCTCTTTATGATTATCCTAGCATGTCATAATTAGAAATGAATAGCAAACTACTCAGTGTATACCAGATGTCAGATGCTGTGCTAAGTCTTTCATCTACACTATCCAATTTAATCCTTCACCTTCTTGCTCGGTAGCAACTACCAGCACCCTTACTTTTACAAGTGAGGAAACAGAGGCTTGGAAAAGGTGTATGATTTGCCCCAGCCTGTAAATGGAGTAAGCGGCAGAGCTGAGAGATGGGGTCAGGTCTCTGCATACTGCACCATGTTCTGAAGCCAGAGGCCTCCTGGGAACTCGAGGGTGCTGGAGCTCAGAGAAATCACAGTACCCTAGGGACTCTCCTGGGCTACACCACTGGGACATGGCTGCCTGGGTCAGTCTGAACCACAGAGGCACTCGTTAGAGCAGGATGCTGTGGCTCCAGTCCTGGAGAGTTTGTCTGGCAGTATCTAGGAGAGGGGGCTCCTGCACTGATTGGTTTCTTCTGTTGAGATCGTGTCTCTTATTGGCCACCTCTTGCCTACCTATCTCCTGGCAGTGGTGACCTGGAGGGGAAAGAAGCTCTTTTTAGATATGAAGGGCTGGGGCAAGTGGGCTCACTTTCCTTAGCTCCCCCACTCTCCAAATAAATTGTGAGCACTTGATTTTTGAGACGGGAGTCTGGAATGTTGTGGGGAAATTGATCAGATTTGATCTCCGTCCTTTTAGAGAAGATATCCTTGTCACAAGATAAGGACAGCAATTCTAACCTCAAGAAAACTTTAGGAGTGTTAAGTGACAGAGTAAATGTGGTGTTATTGTTGTTGTTAGGTGCCGTCGAGTCAGTGTCCTACTCATAGCAACCCTTGGTACAACAGGCGAAACACTATTGTCAGTGCTTCTCTGCTGTTCATAGGGTTTTCAATGGCAGATTAATTTTTGGGAGTGGGTTGCCAGGTCCTTCTCCCAAGCCTATAGCACCTGGTGTTCCCAGGCGGCCTCCATCCAAGGACTAACCAGGCCCAACCCTGCTTAGGTTCCAAGATCTGATGGGATCAGATGCCACAGGGCTACGACTGCAGGCACAAATGTGCTAGTACTTTATAAATGCTGATGTGCTAAACAAATCACAATTATTGCTGTCATTTATACTTTCATGAGTTATTGAGACAGGGCTTTACCTCACCTCTCAGGATTCCTTCTGTTAAGAATCAGTCTTCCTTGTGGGATGCTTATATTAGCACTCCTGAAATTAAAATTCAAACAATATTTGAGTTCCTACTGTGCTCAAGCCTGCAGCAGTACCACTGTGGCATCCAATCTCATCAGATGTCAGAAGCTAAGCAGGGTCGCGCCTGGTTAGTCCTTGGATGGGAGAGCACCTGGGAACACCAGGTGCTGTAGGCTTGGGAGAAGGACCTGGCATCCCACTCCCAAAAATCAATCTGCCATTGAAAACCCTATGAACAGCAGAGAAGCACTGACAATAATGCTTGGCCTGTTGTACATAAGGTTGCTATGAGTCAGACACTGACTCAACAGCACCTAACAACACAAGAAGAACAACTGTGCTCAAATACATAATCTTATTTAATCCCTGAAAGTCTGTTCAACCAGGAATCAGTGCCCAGAGTATAATTTTGCTTCAGTATGTCTTGATGTAGAATAACAAGAGTAACATTTTTATATGTTTTCTGGAGCTTTCTTGTTCCACTTAGTTACTCACCATGGACAACCCTCCATGTGAGGCCACCCCCCATGCCACTTTGAGACATTCTTTTAAACAGTTGCATAGTTAACAACTTGACATAAATAACAAAATATAAGCTTTGTCCATTGTTGTTGTTGTTGTTAGGTGCCGTCGAGTCGGTATCCGACTCATAATGACTCTCTGTACAACAGGGGAAACACTATTATCAGTGCTTCTCTGCTGTTCATAGGGTTTTCGATGGCAGATTGATTTTTGGGAGGGGGTTGCCAGGTCCTTCTCCCAAGCCTACAGCTTCTGGTGTTCCCTGGAGGTCTCCCATCCAAGTACTAACCAGGCCCGACCCTGCTTAGCTTCCGAGATCTGACGGGATCGGATGCCACAGAGCTACAGCTACAGGGAAAAATTGTTGTTGTTGTTGTTAGATGCCGTCGAGTCAGTATCCGACTCATAGCGACCCTCATAGGGTTTTCAATGGCTGATTGTTTTGGGATTGCCTTGGGAGTGGGTTGTCACGTCCTTTTATTTTTGTGGTGCTGGGAATTGAACCCGGGACCTCAGAGACTGTAGAGCAGTGCTCTACCCACTGAGCTAAATCCCAGCCCACACTTTGTCCATAGTTTATCAAATACTTTAATGATTGATAATATCCTGTGTTTGATAAGAATGTAAGGTACACAGATATACAGTGTAAAGTAGTGTAAATTGCTACTATTTTTTTAAAAGACAATTAGTATCAAAGACAATCTGACAGAATTTTTTCTCCTCTAACTTCAATATGCCTGCAGCCATAGCCCTGTGGCATCCGATCCTGGCAGATCTTGGAAGCTAAGCAGGGTTGGGCCTGGTTAGTACTTGCGTGGGAGACCGCCTAGAACACCAGATACTGTAGGCTTGGGAGAAGGACCTGGCAACCCACTCCCAATCAATCTTATATTGAAAACTTAGCTTCATATATTTTATCAGTTTTGTATTCACAGGCATTTATATTGCTTCACCATTGCAAATAATTCTGTAACGAAAATACTTGCATATATATCTTTGTAGATGTGTGTCAGTATTTCTGTGGTATCAAGGTGGGATTATGGATTTGGGATTTAGCTCACTTGGGTAGAGCACTGCTCTACAGTCTCTGAGGTCCTGAGTTCGATTCCCAGCACCACAAAAAATGGGAGAAGGCAACCCACTCCCAAGGCCATCCCGAAACAGTCAGCCATTGAAAACCCTGTGAGAGTCGTTGTGAGTCAGACACGACTCACGGCACACAACAGCAACATGTTTTATATTTTGATACTGTCAAATTACCAGGCCTGGCACAGTGTCAGGTACTATTTCCTACTGTTACACATAGGGTCACTATGAGTCAGGACCTGACTCAATGGAACCTAACAACAGCACACTGCCAAATTGTCAGATTGCCTTTGATACCAATTGTCTTTCAAAAAAGTAGTAGCGATTTATACTACTTTAAGCTGTATATCTGCAAACCTTACATTCTTACCAAACACAGGATACTATCAATCATTAAAAATACTTGATAAGCTTATGGACAAAATTTATATTTTGTTATTTATGTCAAACTGTTAACCAGACTGAGAATTCTTTATTAGAGTACATGAATAGTACAAGGTAATGGGTTTTATTATGACATTTCCATATACGCATGTAACGTATTTTGATCATATTCATGCCTCTGTTTCCCTTTCTTACCTTACCTCCCCTGTCCCCCTTTTTTCCTTCCACATCCCCAGTAGTACCCCTTTTACTTTCATGCTCTACCCCCTCTAAGTTCCACATACGAGAGAAACATGAAATACTTTGAGACCTAGCTGACATTGATTTCTTTGTGTATACACCTAAAAGTGGTATAGCTGCACCCTATGGTGGTTCTAGTTCTAGTTTTCTAAGGAAACTTCATACTTATTTCCATAGTGGTTGAACTATTCTACCGTCCCACCAATAATGTATACGGGTTCCTTTTCCCCCATATTCTTGCTTGGACTCATAGTGACCCTCATAGCATTTTCAATGGCTGATTGTTTCAGGAGTGGGCTGCCAGGTCCTTCTCCCTAGTCTGTCTTACTCTGGAAGCTCAGCTGTCCACCATGGGTGGTCCTGCTTGTATCTGCAATACTGGTGGCATAGCTCTCAGCATCACAGCAACACGCAAGCTCCCACATCACGACAAGCTGACAGATACGTGGGGACCATATTCACTAAAAAGGCTAAAATCAAATATTGCACATTATTGTTAAAATGTATACAATGTAACTCTGAAATCTATAAGTTTTACATTACATTAATGGTTCTCAATTTGTTTAAAATCCTAATTTGCCAAATTCAGATGACTCTGTTCAGTTTTCAGAAATTCTTGGTCTTTATAACTTTACTACCAAGAGAGCCTTCCTTCTTAACCTCTTTAATATCTTATCAGACCTCCCAGAATAGGGACTTCTAAATATCCCTGGATTTGAGGATCAACATGGTGCTTAGAGAAGGCAGATATTATTATGGATTGTTATTATTATTATTATTATTAATACTAATATTATTCCAATTTATGATGGGAAAACAAGCAACAGGGGAAGCAACTCTCCGAACTCTACTAACTAGCAACTCTACTAAACCCGCTGGAGACTGTCAGAATTGACACTCAGTATATAATTTTGTCAGTGGTGTTAGGTGTCCTCTAGTCAGATCTGACACACAGCAACATGATGTACAACAGAAAGAAACACTCCCTGACATTGTGCCACACCCAGCACTATGTCAGTACTACTCTGCTATTCGTAGGGTTTTCTATGACTGATTGTTTCAGGAGTGGGCTCCTGGGTCCTTCTCCCAAGCCTGTAGCACCTGGTGTTCCCAGGTGGTCTCCCATCCAGGGACTAACCAGGCTGACCCTGCTTAACTTCCAAGATCTGATGAGATCCAACACCAGGGTGGTATGGCTGTTGATCAATATATAACTACTTGTCTCTAAATTTATGTTCTTTCCAATACCATCATGGCACCATTTTGTAACATAGAAACTTCTCAAAAATACAATGCCAAAATTCTCTGCCTGGTGTGCTAAAATTGTTGTTGTTGTTAGGTGCTGTCGAGTCGGTATCCGACTCATAGCGACCCTCATAGGGATTTCAATGGCTCACTGTTTCGGGATTGCCTTGGGAGTGGATTGCCAGGCCCTTCTCCCATTTTTGTGGTGCTGGGAATTGAACTTGGGGCCTCAGAGACTGCAGCGCAATGCCCTACCAACTGAGCTAAAGCCCAGCTAAAATTAGGAGGGAATTAATAACCCACAGGGTTTTTCAGGGAAGGGGAAATTAGAAGCCATTACAGAGAATAAGGCAAAAACAAGCCACAATGACAGCAAACCCTTGCAGTGCATTGAACAAACAGGTCTGGCCATCCAAAATATATAAAGACCTTCTAAAATTCAGTGAAGAAATCAACAACCCATAGAAAAATGGCAGAAAGATATGAAGTGACAATATATAGGAGAAATTAAAAAATCAAAAACCATGCTCAAAATTATCTAATCAAAAAATAGGAAAGTGAACTGAATTCTTTTCAAAACAAATATAAATGGCCAATATTACAATAAAAATGCTCAACATCTTTAGCCAGCAGAGAAATGCTAGTGAAAACGACACTGAGATTCCATCTCATCCCAATCAGAATGGTTGTCATCAAGAGAATGATCTAAAAAGTACTAGCAAGGATACGGGCTGGGGTTTTCATTCAGGGATAAGGTTTAGCTCGATAGAGCACTGCTCTGTACTCTCTGAGGACCCAAGTTCAATCCCCCAGTACCACAAAAACAGGAGAAAGATGTGGCAATCCACTCCTGAAGCAATCTCGAAATAGTCCGCCATTGAAAACTCTATGAGGGTCGCTCTGAGTCCAAGCAAGGGTATGGGGGAGAACAGAGGGTGGAGGCAGGCATGGGGTGGACGTCCTTTGTGGTCAGCTTTGCTCTTTTACCCCATCCTACTTCTCTCTTGTACATTTTTGTTTGGTATCATATGGTGTTGTTAGGTGCTGTTGAGTTGGGTCCAATTCATGGCATCTCTACATGTAACAGAACAAAACACTCTCTGACATGGTGCTATGCCCAGCACTATCTCAGTGCTTCTCTGCTATTCATAGGGTTTTCAATTGCTGATTGTTTTGGGAGTGGGCTGCCACTTCCTTCTCCCATTTTTGCAGTGCTGCAGATCAAATCCAGGGCCTCAGAGAGTGCAAAGCAGCACTCTACCAACTGAGCTAAACCCAGACCCTTGGTACCATAGAGTACCACAGAATACTTCTTTTCCTGATTTTTAGAATTTTTTCTCCCCTAACCTCAATATATTCTATTTTTAAAAGTGTTCTGGATAAATGAACTTGTCCGCAATGCGTAATTTCTTCTTCTAAGAACTTGTAGAAAATGGAAATCTATTGCTAACCTAAAAATTCTCTGAAGATAATCACAGATTACACAGTGGTTTCCTTTGTTCTCTAAATGGTGTGTAAAAGAACGCTTAAGGCTTTCTTCTTCATTAGAAATCATTTTTTTCCTTTTTCCCATGCAGAGCAGCAGGTGCCACAGAGAGCAGGACTCGCTAGTCAGACACCCCCAAAACCTTGCATGGGGATCTCCCAATGCTTACAGCCTGCCTGCCAACCCCCAGACTCAGAGGGGGCTGCAAGGTGCTCAGAGATATGCAGGAAACAATCAAACAACAACAACAACAAAATCACAGACTGAGAAAAAGCCTTAAAGGTTCACACAAGTGTTACTGTCTGTCTTCAATATTTCTTTCTATTTGGGGTATGCAGGAGCTATCGGTTGTATACCTACTGTGTGCAGCCTTTCTGCTGGGTGCTGGAGACAGAACTGGGAAGCAGACAAGCACACACAGAGCTATTTGACTTCCCAGCACTCACAGAGCACGTGGTAAGCTTGCTTAAAGCCAGCAGAGTGGGACAGAAGAGTGTGGTGTATACAGAGTTGTGGCAGGTGCTGGGTCAGGACAGTTGTTCCTGAACAAATGGCATCCAGCCTGGAGGAGTGACTCAGACTTAATTAGGCAGAGGGCATGGCTATCAGTTCCAGCCAGAGGAATAGATCAGATAGGAAGGTCCAGAGATGGATGAAGGTGTTTCTCCAGAATCTGAGTTCAGGACCGCTGGAGTGTGCATGTGCAGGTGGTTGTGGGGATCAAAGGAGGGAGGGATGGAGCTAGAGATGAAGGGAGAAGCCAAGTTACACTGGGCCTTCTAAGTCACATTAAGGAGTTTGTCCTTCATCTTCAGAACAATAGAAATCTATTGTAGTTAGGTGCTCTTGCGTCGGGACTGACTCACAGTGACTCTGTGTATAACAGATGAAATACTACCGGATGCTGTGCTGTGCCCAGCACTATTGTCAGTGTTTCTGTTCCATTCATAGGGTTTTCAATGGCTGACTTTTTGGGGGAGTGGCCTGCCAGGTCCTTCTAAGCCTACAGCACCACGTATTCTCAGGCGTTCTCCCAACCAGGTAAGAAGCAGGTCCGACCTGTTAGCTTTGAGATCTGACAAGGTCCGAGCAATGACATAATCAGGTGTGTTCTTTATAAGAATGACTCTGGGCTTCTGGGTGGGAGGTAGAACAGGGTGAGATTGTATACAGGAAGCCATTGTGGAAAAGATGGAGTACAGGGGCAAAATCGGGGGGCACATGTGGGATGGAGGGAAGGGGAGGCTATGAGAGATAATGAGGGATTCTTATCTAACTTCTTCCGTGATGCTGTGCTGCCCGGATGACTCAGAAGACTGGCAATGTTAGGAATCCACATGACCTCTTTCCGCCCCTGGGGTTCCATTTCTGAGCCCTGCGTCAGTCATTTAGAGCTGAGTGAGATTTAATAAAATCACCAAGATGAATTCCAGGGTGGATCTGACTGTGTGAGATTGTCTTCGCGTGCAGGCGGCATGCTAATTGCCAAGCTCGTTCTTTCCTAGCAGCATAAGCTAACGACCAAAAGAATTCAGCCCTATGACAGAAGCGTGTGAGTGTTTCACAATAATCAGTTCACTCTTTGCGCAAGGGAGACGAAGAGGACTCCACGTGGCCAAGGGCGGTACTCCTCGGTATTCCTGATCTATAATCCAGCTGCCATTGTTGCGTTTCTTGGATATTTAGTATTCAGTAAGGTTGCCTAGCGGGACAAGGATGCAGCAATCCACTCCCGAAGGGATCCTGAAATAATCAGCCATTGAAAACCCTACAAGGGTCCTGGGTCGCTATGAGTCACACCCGACTCAATGGCTCCTAGGGACAACAATGCTGCCTGGTTGTTTATTTTGCTGATCACTCTGTTAAAAAATATTCCTCTCCCTTCACCAAAGTGGATACGTTGTCTTTTCCTTTGTGGCTTCCAGAGGTGAGAAAAGAGTCACAGCGTTAGGGAGTGGGCTGGAGACACTGGCAGGAGTTTCCCCTTGAGAACTGGCTTCCCCCGGAAAGGAGGAAATGACAGAGGAGGTGGACCTGTCGTCCACCTGTGATTTAATCAAGGACATTAGTAAGCCTTGGTGTTGACGCACCTCTGAGAGCGAAGCTGAGACCCCGCTAAAAACAGCCAAGGAGGTCGACAGCTACAGCCACAGGCTAGAACCGGGAGCATCACACCAGGGCAGAGAATACTCCACATCTGTCTTCACGAAGGGCAGCAAGTCCCCAGGTGCCACGTGGCTCATGCGGCCCCCTGGCTCTGGCGCCGTCTATTGTTACTGCTGCCTCTCTGGCGCTTCCGCTGCGTGGCTGGGTTCAGAAGGGCAGCTTGCCTATTTTTAGCTCACTGAACTTTTGTATTGACTTTCTGGAAAGAGAATCTTTCTAACTCCTTTGGAAAATGCTTTTCTCTGGCTCCCCTCTCGCTTGTGCTTGCTTTCAGGGTTCTGATGCAGCCCTGTTGGGTCGACCGCTGAGGGCCTCTCTGCCAGAGACCTGGCTCACATTCAAGCTCATTCTCTGCTAGGTTTAGGTGTGGCCGACACTGGGATTTTTTTTTCCTGGTTCAACCACTTGTTTTTTTTTTTTTTTTTTAATTGGAAATTTTTAATGTATACCTTAATGTGATTCATTCTGACATTCTTTTTCATTGTGACATCATTTCCATATATGCATTTTATTATACATTATTCATATAGGTTCCCCCTTACCCTCTTGTATGCTTCCGCCCCCCCATCAAAGACCTCTCTATCATTTACTTGTCTTTTTATGGTAATATTTTTCTATATATCCTTAGGTTCCAGTTCTGTTTAAGACAGAAACTTTTCCTGCAGTGAACTTTCTTTTAACCTTGTCAGAACTATTGCATGCATTTCGGCATTGGGATTTTTGACATCCCCAACTGCTTCATTCATTCATTCATTCATTCATGTGTGCGTGTGTGTGTGTGTGTGTGTGTGTGTGTGTGTAAGAAATGATGCCATAAAGGCAGAACATGGGCAAAAGGTGCCCCTTTGTAATGCTAATGTCTGCTGGGGTCACTTTGACTTTTGAGAGTCAGATGGAATTCACTTGGAACATTATTTCCCTGGCCATGGGATGGTCTCGGGGTCTCTGGGGGTTTTTTAGGTAAATGTGGTGAAATGGGCCGGTTCCTTCAGCAGGTCTGTTTCTCTGCTTCTCCTGAATTAGTTCGGTGAAACAGGCAGAAGTAGAACGTGCTTATGACCAACTCTATTGCTAGGTTTCCCCACTTATCTGTCAGTTTGTCGTGCTGTGGGGGCTTGCATGCTGCTGTGATGCTAAAGCTATGCCACTGGTATTTCAGACACCAGCAGAGCCACCCATGGTGGACAGGGTTCAGCTGAGCTTCCGGACTAAGACAGACTAGAGTGGAGAAGGACTGAGCAGCCCACTCCCAAAATAATTAGCCATTGAAAATCCTGTGAGTAGCAGAGAAGTACTGTCACATATAGTGCTGGAAAATTAATGCCCCCAGGCTAGAAGGCATTCAAGAAACAACTAGAGAAGAGTTATGTACTCTTAGTTGTAGTTGTTAAGTACCGTCAAGTTGGTGTCCAACTCATAGTGACCCTATGTACAACAGGTAAAACAATATTGTTAGTGCTCCTCTGCTATTCATAGAGTTTTCAATGGCTGATTGTTTCTTGAGAGTGCATTGCCAGGTCCTTCTCCCAAGCCTACAGCACCTGGTGTTCCCAGGCTGTCTCCCATCCACGTCCTAAGCAGGCCTGACCCTGTTTAGCTTCCTAGATCTGATGGGATCGGATGCCATAGTAGTATGGCTGCAGGCTTACTCAGAGTGGAGTCGACCTTACTGATGGGAATGGAGCCCTGGGATCTCCCTTTACTGATGTGGCACGGCTCAGAATGAGAAGAAACACAGTGGCTTCAACATGGGGCTCAAACATAAAAAGATTATGTGCGTGGCACAGCATCAAGCAGTGTTTCATTCTGTGGCACATAGGGTTGCTGTGAGTTGGATCTAACTCCGTGGCATCCAACAAACAATATGTGCGGTGTAAGTACCCAGGGTATTAAAAAGAAAGCAATGTTAGCCTTTTAACAAAATGGACTAATCATCCACAGATAAAACAGCATTCCAGTGAGCACTGAGCCCTGACTCTCTGAATTACGGGGAAGAGGAAGTGAGCTGGTTTCCGAGAAGCAAGCTATAAACTGTGAAGCACTGTACAAATGTTTTAGTTTTGCTATTTGGCACTATAAGGCGTTATACATACAATGGCTATCTTGGTTCCTTCTTTTGAGACACTTAAAAAGCAGCAGGAGATTCAGACCCAGGTGAAACAATTAAGGAAAAATTGCAAGGGAGCTTGGACACAAACTCTTACAAATAGAATGAAAATTGTTGCCCGGGGTGCTAAGAGACCACAGTGAATTACTGTACCCAGAACCAGTGCTAGCACCCTTGGGAAGGTCCAGCAACCCATTATCCAATACTCCCAGTTCCCTCTGAAGGGAGGGGGCTTCTCTATGGTGGCAGGACCCCACCACGGATCTTACTGTCCCGCCTTCCTCTCCTCTCTTCAGGATGCTCTGGGAGAACTTTCCAGGTGGCTCCTCCTAAGTGCTAGGCTCAGTCTTTTTCTAATAGATCCTTTGTGGCTGTGGCTTTTCCTCCTTCCCACATGGCAGCATCAAATCTACTCTGCTGGCGATCCTGGGAATTGCATTCTGCGGTCAGGGGTTCTCTTGATTCTGATGAAAACAATGTTGAAAAGAACCCAGAGGGAGCTCTGCCCTTGGTCTGGGTCGGAGCCTTATGTTTTGGTCATGTATTGAAATGGTGAGCACGGCATCTACTATTCTTTTATCGAAGGAAGTCTAGGGATGCTGTGAGATAGATGTCCACAGGTAATTAATCTGTCAGAGTAGGAGAAGTGGTCTTGCCTAACACAAGCAAAAGTAAAACAAACAAACAAACAAACAAATAATAACCATCCCAACAAATTCACACCTCCTCTGTTGTTGTTAGGTGCTGTGGAGTCGGTAATAGCGACCCTACATACAACAGGGGAAACGCTATTGTCAGTGGTCCTCTGCTGTTCATAGGGTTTTCAATGGTGGATTGATTTTTGGGAGTGGGTTGCTAGGTCCTTCTCCCAAACCTACAGCACCTGGTGTTCCCAGGTGGTCTCCCATCCAAGGACTAACCAGGCCCCACCCTGCTTAGCTTCTGAGATCTGACAGGATCAGATGCCCCAGTGCCACAGCTGCAGGCAAATATTTAGTAGTCGAGTCAGTGTATGACTCCTAGTGACTGTATATACAACAGGAGAAACACTATTATCAGTGCTTCTCTGCTATTCATAGGGTTTTCAATGGCAGATTGGTTTTTGGAGTGAGTTGCCGGGTCCATCTCCCAAGCCTACAGCACCTGGTGTTCCCAGGTGGCCCCCCTCCAAGCACTAAACAGGCTTAGCTTCCAAGATCTGACGGGATCAGACGCCGCAGGGCTACGGCTGCAGGCCACACCTCCTCTAACAGTTGATTGATTGTATAAAAGACCATAATTAATATGAAAGGGAGGGGGATATAGAATAGTTAGACCTGGAAATGGATGAGGCTTTACTGCTAAGCTTAACACAGTCACACTTTGGGGTTCTGTGGGGGCTGTAGTTTCCCCTTGTGAATGAATCCTGCGTGGCTGTCCTATCAATTTCCTGGATACATGACTGTGCCATGGACCTAGGTCTGCCGTATGCAGGTGAGGAGGAAGGGCTCCTTGCTTTCTCATCCTTCCTTTTCTTTCTTCTTTCTCTTCGTCCTTCCTTTGTTCTTCCTCCTTTCTAAGAAATCCAACTTTAAAATGACTCTAAAGTCACTGTAAGAAGAACATTTTCCAACATCAAAATTGGGAAATTTGGTCTGATGAAAAGGGAGAATGTTTGAAATCTACTGGAAAACCCAGGGTATATGGCCACTGTAATTACATATGAGAGAAATCTCTACACTTAGGTTGATTGCTCCTTTAGGAGTTTGGACAACTGATAAAATCCAAAGGTCTGGAATAATTAAGTGTATAGTGTTAGTGAACTTTTTGAGTAAAGTTGGTGGAATTAATCTAATGAAACTAGCATATGATTAGGCACATAATGCATTCCAGTTTCTGCTATGATTTTTAAGTAAGTGTTAACTTGAATATTAAATAATAGAGCAATTAAGTTTTAGGTAAGTTTCCAATGATATGTTTGGAAGCAATTTTTAAAATCTAGAGATGCAGAAATAATGTAATGTCTCAATTACTAGACTTCAAATATACTTTGTTTAATGAACTCAGTGTGTCTAGGAACCTATAAAAGGTTAACAGAAGCATCAGACCAGCACCACCTGTTTTCATGTGGTTTTATCACACCCAAATCCGTGAATCAGGAGCCATGTTTGATTTCTCTTTATTTTCATAGAACGTATTTCAACATTAGGTTTTTAAGAGATTCTCAATAACATTTATGTGGGAAAAAATAAATGGATAGACGTAATGGTCATAATTGCTAGCATTTACATCATACCATGTGTTGGGTCCACTCCTAAGTGCTTTCAATATATTAACTCATCAATTACAAAGCAACAGGTAGAATGGTTATCATGAAGTGCAACAGCATTTCTTTCCTGAACATAGAGCTAAAATGATAGGAATGGTATGTGTGTGTATAGAGGGAAGATTGTTGTTAAGTGCCATTGAGTCAGGTCTGACCCTATGTATAACAGAATGAAACACTACTTGACCGTGCACTGTGCACATGATCTTTCTTATGTTTGCATCCATTGTTGCAGCCAATAGGTATCTTTTCATTTTGAGTCATGCCATATTAGCAAATGGAGGTACCAGGGGTTTCACTCCATACTTGTCATTAAGGTTGACTCTATTTTGAGGAGGCAACTCTTCCTTAGTCATGTTTTGAATGCCTTCCAGCCTGGGGGCTCATTTTCCAGCAAGGAAAAGAAGGCATAATTTAGGCAGAATTTCACAGTGCTTCTCTGCTATTCATAGAGTTTTCTATGGCTAATTGTTTCAGGAGTGGGCTGCCCGGTCCTTCTCCCTAGTCTGTCTTAGTCTGGAAGCTCAGGTGAAACCTGTCCACTCTGGGTAGCCCTGCTGTATCTGAAAAATCAATGGCATAGCTTTCAGCATCATAACAATGCGTGAGCCCTCACAGAATGACAGGCTGCCAGACACATGGGGGAAAGGAGAGATAGAAGGATAAATTCTTATTCTTTCAGAAATCAGATCTTGTAGTCAAGAGCCCCTGTGGTCCCAGCTACTTGGAAGGCGGAGGCAAGAGGATCGCTTGAGTCCAGGAGTTCTGGGCTATAGTGTGCTATGCTGACCAGACATGTGTCCACCTTAAATTCAGAATCAATATGGTTCCCTCCTGGGGACAGGGTCCACCAGGTTTCACCTGGAGGGTTAAACTAGTCCAGGTAAGAAATCAGATCTCAACCCAAGTTACTAAGTAAAGAAGAAGTCCTGAAGCTCTTCTACCACTACTTTTCTTTTCCCTTCTAGTATTTTCCTGATTCTCCTGGGACTTATTTTTCTTACCCTCTTTGACAGCTCTGGTCATGTAGACCTTTGATTATCAGGCTTACTTCTTCTATGTCCCTCCCCTGGCAATCTGATATGTAACTGGCTGCTGAACTTATTAGGGCTAGGGTTTAGCTCAGCTAGTAGAGCACTGCCCTGCATTCTCTGAGACCCTGGGTTTGATCCCCAGCCTCACAAAAATGAGAGAAGAACATGGGAGCCCATTCCTGAAACAATCAGCGATTGAAAACCCCATGAATATCAGAGAAGCACTGACATAGTGCCAAGCATGACACAGTGTCAAGTTCTGTTGTACATAGGGTTGTCATGAGTTGGACTCAACTTGATGGCACCTAACAACAACAAAGCTACAGTAGTAATGACTGGTAATGGCCCAATTTGTAAATTTCCCTTTCCATATTACATTTGCATTAGTATAGATCATCAGGGCTTAAGTCTGAAACAAGGCATAATTTAGGAATATTTTCCAGAGAGAATCTTAGTACCTCTTACTGTAAAAGGAACTGTAAAGTGTAAAGTGGGAATTGCATTGGGAAAGGATGCATTCAATCACTAGTCTTCTTAAATGTTCAATGAAATAAGCCCATGAAATAGAGAAAGAGGCAAGAATGGCAGAAAGAGTGCCTCTCAGGAGAAGAAGACTGAATGATAGTTCTGTGGCTGAGCACTGGATTGCTATTGGCTATCATTATTAGAGAAGAGCTTCTTAATATTTTATAAGAGAAGTTAAAAGTCTGCAAATACTCTTTACAGAACAGTTGTATTTAAAGGGATTTTTCCACTTAATTTTTATTTGAGTTTATTCTATATTGAATAGGCATTGTATGCAATGTCTCTGAGATGAATGCTCTAATAACCAGGCATATGTTTGCAATGCCAACATGCATATTATACAAACTAAGTCCAATTAGATCGGAAGTCTGGATTTGAGAGGTTCAACATAATTTTCAGGTATTACCAAATGAAACAATCATAACTTATAAAAATGTTGAGACAATGTATCAACTTTTCGCCTTTTTTCCCAGACCATCAGCTAAGCAAGACCTTCTCACTGGTTCCTGCCCAGACCATTGATGAGGAAACAGCTTTCCCGCTCTCTTGCCCGGACCTTCGGTGAGGAAAGAACACTCTCCCCGCCACGACCATCAACAAAGAAAGAACCTGCTCTCCGTCTGATCACCGATGAAGCAACACCTGTCTCCTCGTGACCACTGAGACCACCAACACAGGTGTTTGCCCCTGGAAGGCAAAAGCGCCTGAGGCTTTTCCTTTGTCCCATCTCTGCCGGTGGTCCCGAGGGCCGCAGGAGTCTACACCTCTCACCCAAGGGTCCCAAGTGAATTGTGTTTAATATCTGTGTGTGTGGCGGCGCCACCCATCTGAACCTCCAGGAAAGCTGTTTCCTCATTGGTGGTCTGGGCAGGAATAGGTGGGAAGGTTGGTAAACTTACATTCCTCTTTCTTTTTTTATTAGTATTTTAATTGTACGTATTTACAGGGCGCAGAGTGATAATTGCGTTCATACAGTGTGCGTTTATCCAGTGAGGCTTATTACCACTTCCATCTCATTAAACATCTTATAAGGAATATTTTATTAACATACAGCAATCATTTTGCACAGTTATGTGAAGTATGAGCATTTAATGTCATGCAGCTTAATGAGATTAGTTATGGTATTTTCATAAAGTTACATCCCGTATTTTGCACTTGATGTCTTCCTCTTTACCCCCACACCCCACCCCTCTACATTCCTTTTTTTAAAGGATGTTTTGAAATCCAAGAAGAGACAGTGTGGCCTAACACACAGAGCTCTATATACTCTTCCAACCACAGCCTTGCACAGAGTGCCTAATCTCTTTGAATTTCCATTTTATCTACCTATGAAATCAATAATTGAACATTTAAAGGCTCCATTTTGAAATATAATATAGTCATTCCTTCATATTTTGAAAATCTACAAAATTTCAAAAACGCTTATAAAAAATCCTGCAATGGTCGATGACAGAGCACACCCTCTAGGATATCAAAGGTAGTTTCTATGTTGACAGGGAGACAAGGACATCATTCCTATCCTCCGATCCCCCCCAGAGAAGACCATGGTGTGAGAAGAGCGATTTATCTTCTGCAACAGTGCCTGTCGAAAGCCGATCTCGCTGCCCCCACCTGACTTCCTGGTTGCTTGTTACTCACAGTTCATCACTTTCAATGGGCTTTGGTGCTGTTGCTTTATGAACTTTCCAGATGTTGTCAAAGAGCAGTTTTTGTAAAACGATGGCATACTATCTACCTCATGATCATAAAAACTTACACTACATCTAAATTTTAGAGGATGACCTAGGAAAGAACCTTTGTCTTAGGAAGGATAGAGTGTTTTTTTTAAAATTCTCTTCTCTTTTCCCTTTTTGTCATTTTTTTCTCATAATTTCAAATTTTACCTTCATGTCCCCTCTTTTTTTCTTTTGGAGGACTAATATGAACTGGGGGCTGGGGTTTAACTCAGTTGGTAGAGTACTTGCTCTGTGCTCTCTGAAGCCCTGGGTTTGAAACCCACCACCACAGAAATGGGAGAAGTACCTGGCAGCCCACTCTTGAAACAATCCCCAAACAATCAGCCATTGAAAACCCTATGAATAGCAGAGCAGTGCTGACATAGTACTGGGCATGGCACAGTGTTTGGGAGTGTTTTGTTCTGTTGTACATAGGGGTCATTATGAGTCAGACCCGACTCCACAGTATCTAACAACAACAGCAACAATATGAATTGAGAATTTTTACAATGTAGAGTTAAATCCCTTATTCTTACTGATGTTGAATTTCCTTTCTCTTTCTAAAACATCTACAAACTATTTTATGTGTATGTATTACATGTTATTAGTGTCTGCTAATCTTTCCTCAGCCCTGTGGCATCCAATCCCATGAGATCTTGGAAGCTAAGCACTGTCAGGCCTGGTTAGTACTTGGATGGGAGACCGCCTGGGAACACCAGGTACCGTAGGCTTGGGAGACGGACCCGGCAACCCACTCCCAAAAACCAATCTGCCATTAAAAACCCTATGAATAGCTGAGGAGCACTGACAATAGTGTTTCGCCTGTTATACACAGGATTGCTGAGTTGGATGCCGACTCGATGGCACCTAACAATAAGAACAACAATCCTTCCTCAACTTCTTTGAATGTTGGAGTGATTCTACAGCACAGATATCCAACTCAGTGTTATAGGATGGAAATGCAGATGTTTCTTGGTAGATGCAGATACAGTGTTTGGTTTAGATAGCTGGTTGAGTATTTGGACTTTGTGGTCTAATTTGGAAGATTCAGCCTATTAACTCAGGTACTCAGAGACTGGTGTCAAGGAATTGCCAGTGAGAATGATGCTTGCTATAATCCAGTGTCAAGTCTGAGTGGCTTCAAACAACAGAAATTTGGGCCCTCACAGTTGTGGAGCCCAGACATCTTTGGTTGGTTGTTGTTAGGTGCTGTTGAGTTGTGTCTGGCTCATAGCGACCCTCATAGGGTTTTCAATGGCTGATTGTTTTGGGATTGTTTCATGAGTGGGCTGCCATGTCCTTCTCCCATTTTTGCAGTGCTGGGGATCGAACCCAGGGCCTTACAGAGTGCAGGGGTCACTCTACTAATGGAGCTAAACCCCAACCCCAGATATCTTTGAGAGAGATGTAACATGAATATTATTGTTTCTGCACAAAGTCTTCTAAAGCCTTTCCTGGCCTGTAGCTGTACCACTGCGGCATCCCATCCTGTCAGGTCTCAGGAGCTAAGCAGGGTTGGGCCTGGTTAGTACTTGGATGGGAGACCGCCTGCAAACACCAGGTGCTGTAGACTTGGGGAAGGACCCGGTAACCCACTCCTAAAAATCAGTCCGCCATTGAAAACCCTATGAATAGCAGAGAAGCACTGACAATAGTGTTTCACCTGTTGTACATAGGGTTGCTGTGAGTCAGATCCAACTTGACGGCACCTAACAACAATAACAACAACAATGTAGGGTCACTATGAGTTGGGCACCAATTCAATGGCACACAACAACAACAACAACAACAGCAACAACAACAACAACAACAAGGCCTTTCCTAGATGTATTTCTTTGCTGTCTTATGGGTTTGCATCACCTCTCTCCACCTCAACATGACTTTGTTACTTGCATGCTTGTATTGCAAGCCTTCACTTCCTCTCTTGATCTTCCATACCAGACTATGAGCTTCTCGGGGCTAGGCCCTGTGTTTTAGTTGCCACTCTATACCCAGTAATTATCCTGTATTGAGAAAATGTCTTAATTATTTTTAAGACTAGAAGGATCAGGAAATTGATCATCCCACAAAAACAAGAACAAAACCAAAAAACCCCAAACAACAACAAAATAGTAGTATGATGGTAAATCACTAGCTTGGCTTTGCAACCTATACGAAGGAAAATCTAAGTTTGGAATCTCCGATTACATTTTTTTCAGAGTCCATGACTGTTGCTGTATGAGGGAGTCTAGAAGGATATCTTGGATTAAGTCATGCATATTTTGTTTGACTAGAATCTGCTACCCCATAGGCTGGATCCAAAAAGGATGAGACTTCCCTGACTAACTAGAGTAATAGTGTACATTTCTTCCTCCTTGCATCTGGAGAGCCAGTATCTATTAAATGTCTGAATTGGAGGCTTAGCAGCATCAAACACTTCCTGTGTAGCGTGGAGGTTGCAGTTCACAATTATCTAGTCTGGACTCTGCTGAGAAGTGATAATTACGTGCTAAATGTTAACTGGATTACAGCAGGGATCGGTCCTACCAGTCAGTTAGCACCTCTTCAGAGGTTGCAGCTTGAAGGTTTGTTTTCCACTTCGTCTTCCTGTGCCGCTGCCTCTTCCTGACCTTTCTCCAACAGTCTATATTTTATCTTTCTGTCTAATTTTGGGACAGTCACATCCATTCTCCTACTGGATAGAATCAGCGTCTGTAGCACATCAGTAGAAATCTGTGAGGGTGGAAGGAGACAAGAGGCTAAGAGAAGAGGAAGAATTCTCTGCAATTATAATGCCACACGTATATCACTAGCTTTCTGTTAGCAAGGTAATGCATGAA
>VMDO01031326.1:0-20231 GCA_007922755.1 Pedetes capensis
AAAAAAAAAAAAAAAAAAAAAAAAAAAAAAAAAAAAAAAAACCTTAGGAATAGAAGAGAAGCACTGACATAGTGCCGGGCACGGCACCGCGTCAGGTAGTGCTTCCTTCTGCTGTACGTGGGGTCGCTATGAGTGGGACCAGACTTGACAGCACCTGACAACAACATCACATGCCAGTTCTACACAAGTCCAGCTTGTTAAATTTATTTCACCTTTACAGTAACCTGACCTTATATCCATTTTCAGACCAGAAAACTGAGGCACGGAAGGCTAGAACTTGCACAGGCTGTTACACGGAATCAGTGGTAGATCAGGCAGGCACACTGCGGGGGCGTATCCCGGCCACCAGGACACATTATCTCTCACTAGACAAAAACGGCACTCGCAATGCCCGCGTACAAAACACCTCTTCTTTCGTACAGCAAGACGTATACTTAGGTGACCAGTCATTTGCACTGCTGCATTTCCCCAAGTAACGTCCCCTCCTCTCTTAGTCTGAGTCCCAGGAGCAGATGGCAAGAGAGGAGGTGGGCTGAGACATGTCGGGCTTTGTGCCAGGCCGTCAGCTCTCTGAGGGAAAAGGTCATGTTGGAGGCCCATTGGAATGGATGTGCTGTGTTGGGATTCTGAACCTCGGTGGGCTGGCTGATTTACCTCTCAAGTGTCCTACGAGCTCTCTGAGTATGACAGACATTCAAGAGAACTCCCGTCGAGGGACATGGCTGGAGGTAAATAGGAAATATCCTCACTGAGAACAATAAAACAGAGCCAAAACAATTCTGGGAAATTTAACTGTCTAAAGTAGATCTTTTCTTTAAAAAAAATAAACTTGAATGAATTGGGGAAAAGAAATCTGTCCTAAACCCAGGAAATAACATGAGACAACATGAAGGCTCTCATTTGTTCGTGCCTGGAAAGAGGAAGTTGGTTTAGTTTCAAATACCATCGAATAACAGCCACACCAAAGGATGTTATCCTGGCTTTAGGCTAAATATATAACATAAGAACCTTCCTTGCAGCACATACTTTCTTAAAGGCATCTTCCTGCGATAAAGCGGGAGGCTTGCACACAGCCCGCAGCTCCAGGCACTTCCCAGAAGCCCACTCCAGATCCCCTACCTGGGCACATCCCGGCTGTGCTGCAGATTGGCATTCACAATGGTCTGTATCACCGAGAGGCTAAAGCCGTCAGGGAAGGGCATCTTGACTCGGTTCTGCAATAGAAAGCCAACACCCAGTGGTTTCTTTCTGCTTGTGTCTGCCTCAGTTTGCCACACACCAGGTAAGGACAGCCGGTCCCACTGCAAATCCCAAGAGTCAGAGGCTCGAGCACAGTCGAGCAGCTCACAGTGGGAGAGGCTGCCCAGCCTCCTCCCTGCCCGAAGACTGGAGCCTTGTTCTGCTCAGGTCAGCGTCTACGCCCCCTCCAGCTTCCACTGGGAGACGCTCGCCTCCTCGCCGCTCACCCCTTGGCCCCATCGCCCACCATCCCACCCGTGGGCAGCAGCCTGGCTGTCTGCCTTTCTTGCTGATTGTCTTGACGGACCCCCAGCGGATAACCCTTTGTCACCGTCACACACCAGACACCGCATCAGACATTGTCACCGCCCTCGGCCCCTCTGGTGTCCTGTGCTAGGCCCCCACTTCCCACTAACCCTCCTCATTGTTCAGTGACTAGGGCCTCTCATGGGTAATTTCTGTTCATCACCATAAATCCTTGACTCACTGTGGCTTGGTGAGACAGTGGGGACCTCCCCGCAAAACTGATGCACAGCGGGCCTAATGGGGGCTTGAAAAGCCCCATGCGCCAAAGTGACAGCCACAGAGAATGCAGCTCAGCACATCCCAGGAGCCACACAGATGGCTCCAGATCGGCTCTCAGGTGAACCATGGCCCCAAGTCACCGGTCAGCCTCATTACAAGGCCCCTGATGCCTAGGCGCTCACACGGGTTTCCTAGCCAGCCCTCTGTCCCTGTCACCTGGGGGTAAAGTAGCTGTTCTCTGCTCTTCTCTGGCAAATCCTGCTCATGGCCCGGGCACCCTGTGGCTGCCTAGGAGAGGAAAGATTCAAATCCAAACACTAAGGACTTCTCCAATCAAATGTGTGTATTTAGCCAGGCACAGTGGCACACACCTGTAATCCAGTGACTTGGGAGGCAGAGGCAGGAAGATCGCAAGTTTGAGGCCAGAGGCAGCCTGTGCAACTTAGCAAGACCCTGTCTCAAAAAAATAAAAATAAAATAAAAATAAAAAAGGAGTGCAGCCTAGTGGTAGAGCACTTGCTCAGCATGTGCAAGGTCCTGGGTTCAACATCCAAGTACTGCAAATAAACGAATAACAAATAACTAAGTATATTCAGGGGTAAATTATTTCGTTGTCTAATTTCCTTCTTTGAAAACAAAGGGGATAGCAGCAAAAACAGTGCAAGAGGGATCATAAGACTTGACTTCAAACTACACTACAGGGCAATAGCGAAAACAGCTTGATGATGACACAAAAATGTGCTTGAAGATCAATGGAACAGAATTAAAGACCCGAAGATACACCCACGCCACTACAGTCACCTGATCTTTGACAAAGGGACTAAGGATGTTCAACAAATGGTGCTGGGAAAACTGGCTATCCATCCGTAGAAGACTGAAAATAGATCCATATCTCTCAATCTATATGAGGGTCAACTCTAAATGGATCAGAGACCTCAACACTAAAGCAGAAACCTTAAAGCTACTAAAAGAAAGGATATGAAGCATACTACAACACATTGTTGTTGTTAGGTGCCATCGAGTCGATATCTGACTCATAGAGACCCTGAGTACAACAGGCGAAACACTATTGTCAGTGCTTCTCTGTTGTTCATAGGGTTTTCAATGGCAGGTTGATTTTGGGGAGGGGGTTGCCAGGTCCTTCTCCCAAGCCTACAGCTTCTGGTGTTCCCAGGCAGTCTCCCATCCAGGTACTAACCAGGCCCGACCCTGCTTAGCTTCCAAGATCTGATGGGATCGGATGCCACAGGGCTACAGCTGCAGGCCTACAACACATAGGCATTGGTAAGTATTTCCTCAGCAAGACTGCAATTGCCCAGGATACTGCAAATTGACAAATGGGATTGCATAAAACTAAAAAGTTTCTTATATCAAAGGAAACAGTCAACAAAGTAAAGGAAGAGCCCATAGAATGGGAGAAAATCTCTGCATCTGCACATCTAACAGAAGACAAATTTCTAGAATATACAAAGAACTTAAGAAAGCAAACACTAAGACAACAAATAACCCAATAAATACATGGGCAATGGAACTGAACAGACAGTTCTCTAATGAGGAAGTATGAACGGCCAAGAAACACATGAAAGAATGCTCAATATCCCTCACCATTAGAGAAATCCAAATCAAAATAACACTGAGATTCTATCTCACTGCAGCAAGCATAGCCCAAATTAACAAAATAAATAATAACAAACGCTGGTAGGGATGTGGAGAAAAATGGACCATTTTACACTGCTGGTGGGACTGTAAATTAGTTCAGCTCTTTTGGAAATCAGTGTGAAGGTACCTTAGAAAACTAAGTATGGAACTGCCACACAACCCAGCTATTCCACTCCTCGGAATATATCCAAAGGAAGATCAGTTACCATAGCCCAGGGACACCTGCACTTCCACATTTAATGCAGCACTCTTCACAGTCGCAAGGATATGGAATCAACCAAGATGCCCATCCACAGATGAATGGATTGAAAAACTGGTATATACACACAATGGAATATTACTCAGCAATAAAGAATGAAATAATGTCATTTGCAGCAAAATGGATAGAATTGGAGAACATCATCTTAAGCAATGTGACCCAGGCCCAAAAAGAGACATACCATATGTTCTCACTCAGATGTGGGAGCTAAATCTAACTTAAAGAAAAATAAGTAAATAAATAAATAAACTATACGTGTGAAGGCATATAAAAATGAACATTCACACGTATCAAAGAAGGGAAAATACAATCAAAGTTGAAAGAAGTGGGGAGGGGATCAGTGGGTGGGGGTGGAGGTTGAGGGAAGGGGAAGAGAGAGGGGAAATCAAGTAGAGGGGCATAGGGGAGAGGAAAGTCTCAAAATATATGGTGCACCTACATGAACACGTGGGAAATATGGTTTGTAAACCTTGTAAATCGATGAGTGCGTGAGCAAAAGGGGTGTAACAGTTGCACAATGCAGACCGCAAAAATCTTACTACTCTGACCCCACCAACATTTATAAGAAAAAAGAAAAGAAAACAAAGGGGAAGCCAGAAGATTGGCCTTTAGCCCACCAGAATTTATGACTGGCTGGTAAAAAAAAAATTAAGAAAATATAAGAAGGTCAGATAGATAATGTCACTAACATTTTATTTTGTTAAATACCCTCAAATACCTTAAATTTCATCAACTACCATCACCACCATTTTACAAAGTAAAGACTTTTTAACCTCAAATAATAATAAAGATGTGACACCCAAGTAGAGGACACCCCTTAAGTGGAGCGACTTTTGCTTTTTTTTCTTTTTAAAATCTCATTACTTTATCCTAGTTATTTTTCTTTCCTTCTCATTTTGCTTTGGCCCAGTGAGACTCCCGTGGGAAGCAGGACCAGACAGACTCCCAGTGGGCTCTTAGGGGCCAGCTGAGGAGGCCGCTTTGGAGCCCAGGAGCCCAGGGCATACTCTTTCCTGTGCAATGCACAGTTTACAAAATAAACCAAGATTATAACCAGGCTTTACGTTATGAAAATGTGTGCTCTTTCCAGGTGCAGACCTGCTTACGGTTTCCAATCTAGGTTTGGGCTCCCAGAGGACACAGCTTGAGCCCAGCCACCTACAGAAGTCACATTATTATTAGTCAAATATTCCCAGCTTGCGCTGTCCAGCACACCCTGGGGATGCCTCAGCCTCTCTGAAGCAGCGATGGCCACAACCTTGCCAGCATGAGCGGGGGTGACTTGGGTCCCACTGTAGAAGCTGGTCCTGACTCACACCTTTTCCTGCTGTGGTGGTGGCAATGCATCTCTGGTCAGCCCAGACCCCCAAGGATTCTAGGGCTGGAGTCTCCCCATAAGTGTCCGCAGAACACGGCTCATGTGCAATGTCTCTCTCTTTTTCATTCTTTCCCCACTGCTGAGGGTACAGGCACCAAGCCCAGCTTTGCCTGAGCGACTTTTGAAGCTTGCCTTGAATGACGCTACAAAGTAACCTGACTCCTCCTGAGTTGCCTGCCACAGCTCTCCAGGTTCTGAATGCCTGGCACCCCGTGCCACATTGTAGCTCCGATCCTGAGTTCCGAGCCAAGAGCTGCGGTCTCCAGTGAGTCTCTCGCCCTTGGTGACCTGGTTCTGACGTTTCCCAGGCGTCCCCTCAGGAGCGAGCTCTGGGTCCAGGAAGCGCTGAAGCACATGAGGGCAGGACCATGACAGCATGGGGCGGAGGTCACAGGTGGAGCGTCCTTGGAGGGTCGCCTTACTACAGGGATGGAAGGAGAAGGTTAAAGGACTTCCGGTCTGGTATCATGACGTCATATGGCACTTCAAGGAACTCTCCCTGAAAGGGAAGCCAAGACCCTTCTTTCTTCCATCCACTCTTCCCCCTGGATCATGGATGTAAAGGTTGGGTCTCTAGAAGCCACCGCGGGCTGTGAAGAAAGAGCCATCGCCTAGGAATGGCAAACGGGGAACTGGAGTCCTGTATCTCCAGGACTGTGAGAAGTCCCGATGTCCTTCCTTTAGAGTCCCTCACATAACAGGGAAAACTCTACCTTGTCCACCCCAGTGTTAGTTTGGTTTTCTCTTCCACAGAGCCAAATCTAACCAACTGTAAGCTTTGTAGATTATTTGAAAAATACTGTTTATTTCATTCTTAGATCTTTTGTTTTTTGGTTTTCCTAATTTTAAAATAAGCATTCATGTATCTTAAAATAAGCATTCATGTATCTTAAAAGAAATGCCAGTCTATGAAGAGCCTGTTCTTTTTACTAACATAGCGGCCTTCACAGGGTATTCAATGGCTGAGCAGCACTCAGCCCAGTCAGTGCTGGGAGCCGCTGGCGTGGGGCCTGGAGCTTGAGCCCTGACCAACCCCAGGCCGATGTCTCCCTAGGTGCTGGGGCTCAGCTCTGATGCACAGTGTCAGCCACGGAGCTGAGAAACTGTCGCTTTGCTGATCCGTGTGTGGGCAGCTCAGAGCCTCCTGGGTGTGGTGTCCCCCAGCCCCACCCAGGTGTGGGCTGAGGACAGCGGCCTCTGCTACCTGTGCTTTCACCATCACCCCTCATGCTCCTCAAAGACCAGCGCGTCATCGAAGCTCAGCCACCTTCTGGACGCAGAGCTGAACCACGTGGTGTGTGGCACGTGAAGAAATTCAGTGGTCTAAAAATGTCCCGGTGCTGAGTGACTAATATTAAGCTGCTTCCTGTTGTTTCAATTTTGTTTTTGTTTTGTTGCACTAGGGGGCTGAGTCCGGGGCCTTGTGTCTCCTTTGCAAGTGCTCTGCCACTGAGTTGCATCCTCAGCCCACTTTTTATTTTGAGACAGGGTCTCGCTGAGGTGCCATCCTCCTGCCTCTGCCTCCTGAGTCGCTGTGATGGCAGGCTTGTGGCACAGCTCCCAGCCTGGCAAGCAGCTTCCTGTGTTGATCTCTTGAGATCTGTGCGACCTCGGGGCTCTTCACCCTTCACGATGTGACTTGATGAGTGGCCGCCCCTTGCTGTAGGCCAGAGCGCCTGCGCCCTCAGCAAGGGTGCATCTGGCCAAGAGGACGAGGAGAGCGTGAGAATGTGGCCTGAGGCCACGGGACAGCCTGTGAGGAGAGAGGCTGGGGGCCCGGCACGGCAAGGTCCTTGTCCCCTCACCTCCCAGCGCCCACCCTCTGGCTTCACGGTGGGATTGTCCTCGCCAGCCTGGTTCAGGCTGAATTGAGCGGTGGCTCTGCACCACAGGAAGGACGGAGCCTGGCCATCTCTCCTCATGCAGTCCTCAGAGAAAGCCATCTCACTAACAACCATTCGACCCAGGCGAACACGGAGGGGCCGCCTTGTGAGGGCCGCGGCTGCCCACGCCAGGGAGCGAGGCCTCAGAGGAAGCTCCGCCCACCACAACCAAAACCACGCTGACTGACATCCAGCCTCCAGTCCCTTTAAGCCACAAGTCCCTGGTGTGGCAGCAGTCGTGAGAGATCCACGCCCAGGGGACGGAGCCGTTCCAGCTGGAGTCAGAGGGCCAGCATCGGACATCCTGGGCCGGCCACGCCGGGCTCCGAGCACCAGAGGAGCCTCTGCCGGTCAGAGGGTCAGAGGCTGCTCCAGGCTCTGGAGGGCCGGCTGTGGCTCCCAATGCAAGCTCAATTTGCCGTACAAACGCCACTTGCTCTTGGCAACCGGTGCTTCAGGCAAAGGAAATCTGTTGGTTTTGCTGGTATTCCCCGTGTTTCCGAAATGATGAATTGTAGGACCCTCAGGATGCACCGATGTATTAATTAGAAAAGAACTAGGTTCGCATGTTGATTGGTGAATGAAAACAACCTGTGGAAGGTAAATGATTTGTTCAAGTCAGGAGGAGTGAGATGGGCTTTAAAGTCATATTTATTTTCCATGTTATATAAGGTTATCTAAAATAATCACTTTAAATGTTTTCCTATTAAACTTTTTCCACATTCTTACTTAATATTTCTTTTTCCCTGATTGCTAGAAATTAGCCTTCAAAATTTCCCCTATTTTTAAGGTTTTGTTTGTTTGTTTGTTTTTGTAGTGCTGAGGATTGATCCCAGGGACCTGTACATGCTACAAAAACATCCTTATTTATATTTTTAGCAAGACATTTCCAATTTATAAACTTAAAACATGTAATAAAAGCTTGTCATACAAACAGAGCAATTAAAATTTGAGTGGTATAAAAATTCAAATAGGACAAAGGGAATAAACTAGAATGTAAATGGCCGCACCCCTCTAGGCTTGGGCTCCTTAGATTACTCACCTGATGACACGATGTTACTTTTCTCTTAAGGTTTTTAAAGAAAAGGTGGTTTGACAGATACAAATGTCTTTGCGTGTATCGAGATGTTGTTGTTGTTAGGTGCTGTCAAGTCGGGGCTGACTCAGAGCGGCCCTCAGAGGGTTTTCAATGGCTGATTGTTTCAGGAGTGGACCGCCACATCCTGCTCCCATTTTTGCGGTGCTGGGGATCGAACCTGGGTCCTCTGAGAGTTCGGAGCAGTGTTCAGAGCATCGCTCTACCAACTGAGCTAACCCCCTTTTTAAAATAATGGGAAAGAAGCTTCTCAGACACAGCCACCAGGTGGCAGAAGTTGACTAGAAATGCAGCATCAGACAAAGCCCTCACGGTTGCACCTGTAATTTTTTTCCCTTCAGGGAGGAGCCCGTGAGAGGAAGAGGGGCTTCTCCAGGGTCCTCTCCTGAAGAACTGGAGCCCCGTCCTCCAGACCTTTGCCTGGGCTGCCCCAGGGCCTTCCGAGCGCCACAATGGAATGAGGAGCAATCTCTCACATTTCCTGATAGAGGGACAGACAGTAAAGGCAGGCGGTCACAGCGAAGGGACGGTGGCTTCAGCCACAGCCTCCCCACGCTCCCCGTCGCACCACACAGAGAGCAGGAGGGATGTGAGCTCCCCCTCCAGAGCAGTGCCCAGAAACTGGCTGGCCGGCCTCGCGCCAGAGGAGAGAGGGAGTTACACCTGCGGAATCTGTTTCACCCTTCGGTCGGTGCCATTCTGTGTAGCAGGGGCCTCGTAAAGACCTGAGGGTTTGATATCATCTCAAACCCACTTTCCAGAAGCACAGAAAGCATAGCTTCCGCTCCTCAGATGTTCCTAGGTGGCAATGCCTGCGTGACACAGGGAAGGGTCTCAAAGGTAGACGCAACAAGCGGGACGTGGTGGCTGACCCTGAGAGCCCAGCTCTCGGACAGCTGAGACAGGGGGATCCTGAGCTCAGGGCAGCCTGGGCCGCACAGTGAGACCCCACCTCAAAAGTAACATAGCAGTAACGAACAAAAAGATGCCTGCAGCTGTCCCACTGTGGCGTCCGATCCCGTCAGATCTCGGAAGCTAAGCAGGGACTGGCCTAGTTGGTACTTGGATGGGAGACCGCCTGGGAACACCAGGTACTGTAGGCTTGGGAGAGGGACCCTGCAACCCACTCCCAAAAATCAATCCACCATTGAAAACTCTATGAACAGCAAAGAAGCACTGACAATAGCGTTTCATCTGTTGTACGTAGGGTTGCTATGAGTCGGATACCAACTCCATGGCACCTAACAACAACAACGACAAACAAAAAGATAAACGGAACAAGTACGTTCTCTACCCTTCCATTTACGACCACAGCGTCTCATAACTACGAATACTAAGAACAAAAACAAGCATTCGAGTGAAAGGAAAGAAACGTTTAAATACGAGAAGCCAAGCTGGGTGTGGGTGCCTGCCTGCCATCCCAGCACTGGGGAGCCTCGGGCAGAACTGCCAGGTCCAGGCTGGCCTGGTCTACATAGTGAGATCTTGTCTCAAAAAAACAGAAAAGAACAAAGAAAATAAAAACAGCCTTTTAACTCAATAAATTTATTCCTAGAAGTGTATCCTAGGAAGATATTTGTTTCTCTTTTCTTTTATTTATAAATATTAGTGGGGTAGAGTAATAAGATCTGCTATTTCCATTATGCGACCATCACGTACTTTTGGTTACACTTTCATCAACTTACATATTTTACAGAGCCATTTGATTAATAATGTAATAAAAATGTAATAAATAATAAAATAATGTAATAAAACAATAATTAATAATTATTAAATAGATAATAAATTGATAGATAAATTGTATAAATTAAAGATTAATAAATAAATAATGATAAATAATAAATAATAAAATAATGTAAAGTAATAAAAATAATGTAATAAAAATGGCACGTAATCATGTATTTTCTCACTGATATTTGGTCCCTGCCCCTATTTTTCCCAGGTATTCGTATAGTTGCATCATGTATTTTGAGATTATCCTCTCCCCATTTACTAAGAAAATATTTTAATAGAGACAAAAACTATTAAAGTAGAAATGTAAACCTAAATGTCTAATGATTATTTAATTATAATATGTGAAGTTACTAAGTCATTATAATGAAAGTCATTTGGAAGACTATGAAAAAGTGAGAAAGTCGAGGCTCGGGAGGCAGAGGCAGGAGGATCGCAAGTTCGAGACCAGAGGCAGTCTGTGTAACTTAGCGAGACAGTGTCTCAAAAAGTAAAAAAAAAATGGGCTGAGCATGCAGCTCAGTGGTCCAGCACTTGCAGAGCATGCAGGTTCGAGGCCCTGGGTTCAACCCCAAGTACCGCAAAAAAAAAAAAAAAAAAAAAAAAAAAAAAAAAAAAAAAAAAAAAAAAAAAAAAAAAAAAAAAAAAAAAAAAAAAAAAAAAAAGAAAAGAAAAGAAAAAAGAAAAAAGAAAAGTGAGAAATTCATGCATAAGTTTACAGCTGTCTTAGAAATGAATGAGCCAGGCTCACCCAAAGGCAAGCACACTACAGAATGCGGCTTCTCCAGCACCCTGGGCCAGTAATGGGCTCCAGAAACTGACTGTGCGCACTGGGTCCCACGGCCGTCACCAAGAACTCAACACTCAGCTGTTGCCCGAAGACACAAGATAGCGCCACGCTGTGGAGACTTTTCTTTATTACCTCTGAGTCTTACAACCGCCACAGCAACAGAACTTACTTCCAACTGAATTACTGAAGTTTCATTTACTAAACAAAGATTGTTTCTATTTGTTTCGAAACCAAAGCAATGTAAAATTTCTCCCAACTGTTCTGCCTACAATATTTACATTTTGCTTCACATTTTAAGTCTGTAATAAAATGTCCCAAACCACATAAGTGTCCTTTAGCAGGGTGAGGAGGCTATTGACAACAGAAAGCCCTGTTGCTCTGGCAGTCACAGCACAGAATGTATCTCCCACCCCAAAGACAGAACAAGCTATTATGCCAAAGTCTCCAGAGCAGAACGCCTGACACTCAGATTCAAACGTTTTTTATTTGGTTGGTTTTTGTTGTTGTCTGAGACGGTCTCGCTATGTACCCCAGACTGGCCTCAAATTCACAGTCCTCCTGCCTCAGCCTTCCCAGTGCTGGGATTACAGACATGTGCCATCACACCTGCCTTTCAAATTCACACTTAAAAAAAAAAGGTGCCCCTCTGGTGGTTGTTATTTGCAGGGCGTTTGGCAAGGAAACAGCTTCCTTGGGCTGTGTCCAGACCCTGCAGCCCCAGGACCTCCACAGAGGCCCTGGGGAGCAGAGGTTGACTGGAGCAGCCAACAGATCACTTCCTGGGTGACTCATGCACTCAGCCCTCCACGCCTGCACAGCCACCGTGCGGAGGGGTGGCAGCAAGTTTCAGCGTGGGATGAAAACAGCCTGCAGTGAGAAGGTCCCTCTGCACCCCCCACCCGGCCAGAGATCAGGGGCTGTGTGGACCCTTGAGACCCCAAATCGTCAACCAACATCCCTCCATTTCCCCCAAAAGCCTTTCACTGTAAAAGCATATTATATATGTGGCTTAGTATATATATATATGTACTCACACATGAGTAAATGTGTTACATATTTTTATTTGTGTATTTACATAAAAGCTATTTGATGACTTTTAAAAAGTGAGATTGCTAATTGGAAGCTTTGTGGTTATGACAGAATGAGGTAGAACTGAGTCATATTTTGGCCTTGCAAGATAATGGACAATCACTGACCATGTTAAACTAATGACTCTTCCCTCCCACATGTAACAAAAGAACATATTATTAAATATAATGAAAAGGACAAGAGTATAGAAAAGAGAGAGAGAGAGAGAGAGAGAGAGAGAGAGAGTGTGTGTGTGTGTGTGTGTGTGTGTGTGTGTGTGTGTGTATGTGTGTGTGAAGAGGCCGGCCATGGTGGCACAGGCCTGTGATCTCAGCACTCAGGAGGCTGAGGCAGGATCATGAGTTAGAGGCCAGCCTAGGCTACATAGCAACTCTGTATCAAGGAATAAAACAAAAAACAACCAAACAAAAATAGGTTATGTAAACAGGGCAGGAAATTAGAGTTTTTATAAATACATTAGTTTGGAGGAAAATATAATACATATTGTCATAATATTTCCTATCGAAAAAGCCTAGACATCAGTAACTGATTTAATAAAGAGAAATATAATACATCTATCACAATGAAAGAGATATTTAGTAAGTACTTTAAAGCTTATCTGAGATGACAAATTCTTTTGTAAATGGGACTCAGAAGCCAGGTGCCTATTCCAGGAAAGAGATTTCTGTATTTAAAAAAACAAAGGACATATGTGCAAATAAGTAATCACTCAAATTAAATGAAGGGGTCAGAGACCAACTTGGCAACTGGAACAAAGACAATTTGTCATCAAACCTCTCTGGCCCCTCTTTCCTAAAGTAAATTTGGAGCTAATTAGCTTTCAAGACTTTTCCGGGGTTTTTTCCACGGGGACAACACAAAGAAACACTCTTAAGATAAAAACCAGATGTTGGCGTTTGCTGGTCGCTCGCTCGTGTGCTTTGTACAGCGCCGCGTCTCTGTTCAGACTGCCATTCAGCCAAGCATGGCGGGTGGAAGGGACCTGGTAGATCTGACTCCACCACATTCCAGGGCAGCTGGATTCTCCCCGGGCTGAATTGCCTTCCACTCTCACCTTACGTGTTCCCACTGCCACTGCTTGGGCTGCTCTTGCAGTAGGTCAGAAAACAGTCCTGTAGAGGTTCCCAAAAATCACAGAGCAATAGAAATTCCATCAGACGTTTTACGCTGGCGCGGGGCCTCTGCACGATACCCACACTGTCCCTTCCTGTCAAGTCATGAGTTCTGGCTGCTCAGCCCTGGCTTTGGGAGTACAAGAGGGAAGTACGGATACATTCTCCCCACGGAATGCCAGGAAAAACCCTGCAAAGGAAGAGAGACAAAGGTAAGCAGGGTACACCCGTATTCCTTAAGGACCTCTGTCTAATTTCACCGGGGTCTTGAACTCACGTGTACCTTTGGTTGCTAAATAATAAAGTCTCAACTACATAACAAATATGTACATTAGAAGAAAAGATCTCTGTGCCCTAAGATTCCTGGTACGTAACCGATTCAAGACCCCCCAAAACACAGAGGCCCTTCATAGAGGTGTAGAGTAGAAGGAAGGGGTAGAAATAGACCATTTCAAGATGAAATATAGTTGAATAAGTGGTTTTATATTGGAATGAATATATTCACTACAGGTTCTAGCACTTTCCTAACTCAAATTTTTAAATGAGGCCAGACTGAAGACCACATAGCCCTATCACAGAGTCACCTACACATTTTTTGTGCAGTTCTGTCTCTTCAGGATTTTCCCTTACAGGCCTGAGTTTACCAAGTCTGTAAAATTAAATTTGACCTTCCTCCCTGGCGTCCATTCTCCTAATCCACCCCCAGGCCACAAGTTCTCCCATTCCCTCTGCAGCCCTGCTGAGCATTATAAGGCATTCTGAGTGCACAAGGCTTAGATGATAGCCCACCACACAAGAAGCCACTAGCCCACTGCTCTGAGCTCAGAAGAGAGAGAAGCCGTAATATCTCTCACTTGCACTGGTCTTTTTCTCTCACTGAAGTTTACTCACAAAGACCGCAGTCAAGGGCTGGCTTCGGGGAAGGCAGGCAGAGAGCTTTCACGCTGGAGCCTCATCTACAAGAACCCACACAGCAGGTGCTTCTTCTGGTAAACCCCGTGCCCTGGACCTCCCTACCCTGGGGTTGGCCCCACCTACCTTTGGGCTTTGCTCCTGGCCGCCCTGTCTGCAGGACACCTGCCTCTACCATGCTCTTCCACCGTGATGTGCTGTCTGGCCAGAGGCCTAAAAGCAATGAGGCCAACCAACCATGCTCGGAAACCTCCAAACCTGACAGCAAGTGTGACAGTGCAAGCCGGCGGCCCTGGCCCTGGGAATCAGAGGCAGCAGGATCTCAAGTTTGATGCCAGCCTGAGGGACACAGTGAGAACCTGTCTCAAAGTAAATAAACTAACTAATTAAATAAACCTTTCCTCCTTTCAGGTTGATTATTTCAGGCACTTCTTACACTGACAGGAAGCTGACACACGCGAGCTGCCTCTACATGTCGGTGTTGTGAATGCTGCCACGAGCCCGGGTGTGCAGGTGCCTACTTGGATCACCTTTCACAGCCTTAATCTTTTCTAGATCATGCCTGTGTGTGGCTCAGTCTCACACTCATTTTTGCACATGTTCATGACATCAGTGCCGCAGCGGGAACTCTACCAGGAGAAACTCGCCGAACCTTCTGTCGGGTAGGACCCGAAAGGAACCTTCAGCTCTACACCATATCCTGCCAGTCTAAGTGTCATATGCTCACCCCTCAGGAAGGCTCTCCTCCGGAGGCTCCTGGTTCCATCTTCTAGCAGAGGTTTTCAACATGGGTCTGCCCCAGTCAGCACCTCAAACAAGCAAATGAGAACAGCAGTACTATCTATTCCCAGGTGGACACCCAGAAGAAATGAAAACATACATTCACAAAAATCCTGCAGGCCAAGGTTCACAGTAGCATCAGTCATAACGGCTGAAAAGTGACTACAATTCAAAGATCTTTCAACCGATGAGTGGACTGTCAAAATGTGGTACATTCATTCAGTGAGATATTTTTCAGCAATAAACAACGACACAACCTGATACAAACTACAATACAGAAGAGTCTCAAAAACATTATACTATGTAAACAAAGCCAAACATAGAAGGCAGTGCAGTGCATTTATACAAAATGCCAAAACAATGTTAAATCCATGGAAGGAGAGAAGAGCTGCTCCTAGGGCAGAGGCGGAGCGGGGACCTGCCACATGTGGGCACTGGCTTCGTCCTGGGTGGAGGTGTTCCAAACTAAATGGCAGGGCTGATGAACAACCTGGTGATTTTAAATAATTTAGAATTTTAAATCATTGAATCATACACTTAAGATGGGTAAGGGTTATGGCATATAAATTATACCTTAATAAAGCTATTTTTAAAAATATAATTCAAATATTTAACAAATACAATTCACAACCTAATCAGAACACAATGTTAATTATAGCATAGAACTAAAGACTCAAGCTTTTTATGGCACAATGTTCATAGGGACTATCTCTGCCAATTAGACTATAGGACTTTTTCCCTTTTTGCTTAAATGTGTCTTACACACTTTCTTCGGTTGAATATATGACTTCCCAAACAAAGTGGTATTGGTTTGATTGTTGTTTTTTCAACTAAAAACTGTGGGTGAATTGATTTATAATTATAACCTGGTAGCATGGAAGGCCTTTCAAAGTAACACAGGCCTAAAGGCACTCTGCCAAAGTTTGCCATATACAATGTCAAAATTTCTCTGTTGCAAAAACCATACAATAACAATAACTGAGCACAAAGGATAAATTGGGGGAAATATTTACAAAACACAATGAAAGACAAAAGGCTGGTTTCCTTCATTTACAAAGCCAAGCCAGCTCAGTAAGAAAAAGTTGAACCCAATGGAGATGACCAAAGAATGTGAACAAGCAATTCACAAAAGAAACACCAGCTGCTATTTTTATGTATGAAAAGATGCCTGACCTCATTCAAATTGTTGTAAGAATGTAAACACACACGCACACACAAACACACACACACACACACGTCCTTTTTTTTCAGCACAAGGGTGTTGAACTCAGGGTCTCATGCATGCTAAAGCAAGTGCTGGCTGCACCCCCAATCCCTTTTCTGCTTTTTTGTTTTTTATTTTGAGACAGGATCTCACTAATTTGAGCACAGCCTCCCAAGTACCTGGGACTACAGGCATCCCCCATGGCATGTGCGATTTTTTTTTTACAGGACAGTTTGACAAGGTCTACCAGTATCTTTTTTTTTCCAAGTTAATTTATTCATGCATTCATTTATTTTTTTGAGACAGGATCTCACTATGTAGCACAGGCTCGCCGAGACCTCACTGTGTAGTCCAGCTTGGCCTTTGACTCCCTTTCCTCCTGCCTCTGCCTTCCAAGAGCTGGAATCACAGGTGCATGCCGCCACCCCTAGCCAATGCCTTATTACAGGGCAGGTCTGTATTGTGTGACGTGGCACCTCCACTTCTACCAGTCCCCTATCGATTACACCAACAAAGGCGTTCCAAGACACACTTAAGCAAACGCTCCTTGCAATGTCACAGTGGAGAAATAGCTGAAATCCAGGTGTTCATGAGTAGGGAACACGTTAAGTGAACCGTGACACCCTACAAATAAAATCTTGTGCACAGTTTAGAAAGTATTAGGTCTGGATGGGCTGATGGGAAAATATCCCCAAGAGAAATGAAGTAGAAAAAAGAACAGCAGAGAATGAATAGTAAAAAGCCATATTACCTAACATTTAGAAGCTGAGTACTTATCATACATAAATTATTCATATTTTTCAGAGACGTAATAATGACCACTATGACAATAATGACCACTATGACAAAACATAATAATGACAATAATGACGTAATAATGGAAAGGAGATGGAGAAGAAAGGCTACTGGCTTTTCACCGTGACTTTTCCCATGCCGTTTCACACTTCACAAGGCTGGGCCTATCGTTTTTTTAATGCCTAGAGATGTTAGGTAGGGGATGGTCTTATGAATCATCGTTTTCTCATTTTTTACTTATCCATACTTTTTTAAAGACAGGGTCTCATTGTGTAGCCCAGGATAGCCTGGAACTCACTATATAGCCCAGGAAGGCCCTAAATTCACGTTGAGCCCCCTGCCTCAGCCTCCTGAGTGCTGGGATTACAGGTGTGTGCCGCCACGCCCAGCTCTCACTTTTTACTTATCCATATTTTAAAAAACCTTAACACTTTTGCTATTTGAGTGGGTGATTATTTTCTGCCTAACCTCCTCTGCAAGGATGCCAGACATAGTCAAAAAGGATAGCAGAGGCAGCCAGGTGCCCAGAGGCACGCAGAGGTGAGCCCGCCTGGCAGCTGTGGGGCAGCCTGGGGTCACCATGCAGCCGCCCTGTGCCCCAGCCAGCCCACCCCACCCGGTGCTTTCCAGTGCTCACTGCTCAGACTCTGGAACAACAGCAGGTCGGAGGCCGAAGGAACTGCGAGTGTCCATCATGGTATTAGACGCAAGCGCGCCATTCAGGAAGGAAGGAAAAAGTTAAGGCCAGCATGGTCAGCACTTGGAAGATACCCTGTGGGTGGGCCTGGGCGCTGGACCCTCCCACAAGCCCTTCATCTTTCTCTCCCACCGTTTGTCTTCCCTCTCTGGAGTTTCCTACCTTAGCCCACACTCTGGTCCGCCTTGCAGAGATAAGCGGGGATTTCGCGCCTTTCTCCATGTTCCCAAGGAGCACACATCGTCTTTATTATGGTAAGGGTGCTTAGAAAAGAGACAGATCACAGATACAGGTCGGCCCATGTGATAGTGATCTTTCTCCTGGAGCCCATGGAGAACCCCAAGAATAGCCACCATTGTCTCCCGGAGAGAAGGTGAGCAGTGACAGGAGGCAGGGGCTGGCTATCCGCTGCTGGGCGGCTGCCTCGGGACAGTTGTAGCAGATTCTTAAGGTTTCTCTTCCGCTGGTCTTTGTAGGATTTGCTGCGCATCTGCTCCATTCAGCTGGTCTTACCAGTTTCTCAGTGTCCTACACAGACAAGGAAGTGAGTAGAAGTGGCCACACTATCCCTTGCTCAAGAAGCTCCCAGGAAATCTCTAGAGTTAGCCCCCCACTCCTCAGTGCCCAAGGACTCGATGACCTGGGGTGACATTCTGCCAAGAAAAATAAGCCAGACCTAGAAAGCCAAAAACGGCATGACTTCATTCACATGTGGAATCTCAAAGTAAACTCACAGGAACAGAGAGTGGACCGGCGGTCACCAGGGACCAGGGAGAAGGGAGATGGGCAGACACGGGTCACAGGGCATAGATTTTCACTTTCAAGGAAGTTCTGGAGACCCACTGTGCATCCTGGTGACTGTAACTCAGTAACATGGCGTGTGCGTGAACTTTGCTGAGAGCGGATCTGAAGTGTTCTCACCACAAATGAAAAAGGTGACGGACACGAGGTGGATGAGGTGACACCTGTGGATTAGCTTGACTGTGGTAATCACTTCAGTGTCTATGCACGTCAGCACATCACGTGGCTCACCTGAACAACGTGTAATCTTTATGTGTCAATAATAGTCCAGTAAGGCTGGGGGAAGTGATTTGTTAAAGGCAGCCTGTGAGTGCAGAACCTTTGAGGAACACCTTCAATTACTGCTCATTTTCTCAGGTACAGGAACAATACACAATGAAAAATCAATGTCTATTCAGCCTAAAACAGCTTTTTTTTGGGGGGGAGGCTACCGGGGGTTGAACCCAGGGCCTCATGCCTGCATGTTCTGCAAGTGCTGGACCACTGTGCTGCACCCCCAGCCCATTTTTTTTTTTTTACTTTTTGAGACAGGGTCTCGCTAACTTACACGGACTGCCTCTGGTCTCAAACTTGCGATCCTCCTGCCTCCGCCTTCCAAGCCGCTGGGATTTCAGGTGTGCACCACCGAGCCTGGCGCCTAAAACAGCTCTTTGAAAACATCTATAACAAAATTTCTGTATGATAATATTAACTGGTATTGATAATAGTAATTATTTAATAGTAATAGTAATTGTTTCTTTTAATTGCCTGAGGAGGCAAATATCCAATTGCAGCCACTATGGCTTAAAGTGTCTAACGCCAGGTTACCAAGTTGCTGTTATTTGGAAGTTCTGCCTTATGATAGAAAATTTTTGTTAACCTTGATCTTGGCCTCGTTTGGCTAGCATGTGACCAGTTATTATCTACAGACTGATTTCCACAAGCAGGTGCCCTGGGACCTCCAAACCCACACCCGGTCCCACAGCTGTGTCCTCAAAGCAGCGTCTGCCTGCACAGGATGCAAGCTGTCCATCCCCACTCACGGGGCTGGATTCCACTCGGGATGGAGGGTGGACACAAAGGAGGGGAAACTGGGGCACAAAGAGAGGAAGCTGCCCCATTCTCCAGCTTCTCCCCACCCCACCTCCTGTGAGCACAGAGGCAGGTGTCGGGGATAGCGGTGGCAGGCCAGCCCTGGGCCTCAGTGTCCTGGTGCCAGGTGGACCTGCAGGTCAGCTCCGTCAGTCTCTGCCTGTGGTGTCCCTAGTGCCTGTTGGGACATCGCTGGCCTCTTCGGGACCCTGTGCTGAGGGCTCTCCTCACCAACCGAGGCCATCCTCACAATGTCCCCCAACACTTGGTCACCTTCTCCGTTAACCCTCTTCAGAAAGAGATTTTGCTGGGGTTAGACTTTGGGATAGACTTTGGACTTCTTGAGTGTCAGCCGCAAATCCCTGCAGCGTACGGCTCCAGGAAGCCCTGTGCTTTCCACCACCGGCGGTCAACAGTGGACCCTGGGCGTATCCTAGGTGATGGAGAACACAGTGACAGGCTCCGCAGTCCAAGAGGATGTGAGGATAAAGCACCTGGATGCACCGTCGGTGTGGACGCTGGCTGGGTGGCAGGTGGACCGGCGGGGTCCGAGGTTCCCCGAGGCCCCAGGGGCACACAGTCTCTTGGTATTCGATCAGTGGCCATCTCCTTCACCACTCACACACCACTTGACACCAGGGACCATGTGCTGTACTCCACTTGTATAAACTCCAGGCTAGGACAGGCCCTGGCAAGTGGCAGGTGCTGTATAAAGGTTTCTGAGTAGACGCTGTTGTTGTTGTTAGGTGCCATGGACTTGGAGTGGACTGCCATATCTTCCTCCCATTTCAGCAGTGCTGGAGGTTGGCCTGGGTCCTCGGAAAGTGCAGAGCAGCACTCTACCATCTGAGCTAAACCCTGGCCCGAGTAGATGTATGAGTGCAAAATATTTTAGGTAGTTACATATCCAGTAAACACACATACAAAGTCCTTTCCTTGGAAATCAAGGAAACGTCAGTGAACATTTATCAGAAAGAGAACAGGAAACGGAAAGGAAAAGTAATATAGTTAAAGTCCTAAGACATGCCAAAAATGAAAGATCTAGAGAACTGAGGCAGTCGGAAGCGGTGCTAGCCAGCGTCGAGACAAGGTAATAAACATCCAACAGGGACCTCGCCGCACCTGACTGGGGCCCTGGTGTAAGGGCCGGCTCAGCGGGCACCATGTGAAGATGAAGGCCGAGCCCAGGGGAGGAGCTGCTGCCGGTCAC